>JAZKJV010008855.1:600000-818652 GCA_037367405.1 Ottelia alismoides | reverse complement strand
TACACAAACCCTTAATGACTAATGAAGCTGACTTGTACGTGTAAGTGATAGTGGCTCTCCCTAAACTGAAATGACAAAGAGACTAGCTTTCTCCCAGAATGACAACCCTATGATTCCTCAATCCAACAGCTCTTTCCTCAAGGAGCGGGGGTATTCCCTTCTAAGTTCAAGTGGCATCCAACTATAGAGGAGGAGGTAGAGAAAAGAATGGACGGTAGCCAGTGTAGCTACCTATCCTGGGATGCAAGACCAGTGTAGTCAAGTCATCCAGCTGCAGGCTCACATGATATAACTTTGATGCTCAAGCTTGCTTATTTTCTGTACAACATATATACATTCTCCGGCAGGCACTTTATTTTATTTTCAAGCATGTCCACTTTTTTGGGAGATTTTTTTTTCAACATACTATATACAGCAGCATTTACATAAGGAGTTTTTCCTCTTGAGCCAGAAGACTATCCCTCTTTTGAAGCTTTATTGCAACCCACACTCTCCTGTCGTTATACCTCATGGCTATTGGACCAGTTGGGGTGCACTTCCCTCCTAGACGAGGACGAATGTTTCCACCCGTGTGCGTCTCAGACTGGCAAATCCAACCCCTCACCACTCCAACTGAGTTGAGCCAAGTGAAAGGTGCAAGTGTCCAAGTTAGGTCACGGTCGACAAGAGTCATACGTGTGTTTCGAAAAGTTCTAGTTAGTCCACTGAGGTGACTTGAACCTAGCCCTGATTTCTCAAAGAATTAAGTCTGAATAGATCTGAAGTACCTTAAACTTAGTTCCCATAAGGTTCCAGAGCAATTAGGTGCAGTAAGGTCCAACCAAGCTCCAATCTTCGACTTTATTGGACTAGTTCAATCATCAAGCTCAATGAAAGAATATGAATGCTATGCAAATGCTATTTACAAATATGCAAAGAATAATGCAATTTTTCAAAGAAAACAAAGAAAAGAAATTTTTACACAAAGAAAGAATTTTGGTATCCAGAGTATAAATATATACAGCTATTTACACGGGCATGCCGCTTTATTTTACAGGACTTAAAGAATTTTAAGGAATTTACAGGTTTTAACTAAATGATTTATTTTAGTGTGTATACAATTAATAAATAATTTTATGTATTTTATTTATTAAGATGCTTTCATTCTTCAAATTTATTCGAAAAATCATTTTGAAAGCTACAGTACAAAATATTTTTGCAAATATTTACACACATTTGAAAGCTATTTTGCAAAGATTTTTCAAACTCTATATACATTTTCAAAATATTTTTACAAACATTTTCAAAATTATTTGCAAATAGTTTTCAAATCCTTTATTTCACACAAATAGAAGGAATTTTTGCCAATCAAATATACAAAGGTTGAAAATACTTCACAAAAAGTTTTCCAAACAGTTCACACCATTTTTCAAATCATTTTGCAAAAATATTTTAAACCTGATTTATTAATCAGTATATACAAAAAGAATCTGAGGAATAATCGCATCTTTTTATTAAGATTTTTAAAGAATTTTAAAGAATTATTAGCCATATTATTAAAAGAAATAAGAAAGTACGAGTTATGGCTAAAGTATATACAGAGTATATACGACCCCCCTATACTTAGCTTGAGCTATGTCCTCATAGATCGGAAAAGAGAAAGAGAAGACGTAACTCGTACTGAGTATAGACAAGTTTAACGAATATACGAATAAGAAATGAAGGAAAGAGAAGTTGACCGTCCCCCCCCATACTTAAGGATCAAGCAATCCTAAGTATAGCAGACTGTACACAAAGCAGGGAGGCATTTTGCATCATATCTAACTGATTCCTTGGTTCGGACCGAAGAAGCAATGTCACTCGATTATTATCAAACTGACTGCAATCTTTTTCTGTCCGCGAGGATCCCACCAGAGCGCCTTCTACTTCTAATAGGCCATGAACTAGATCAGAATCATTCTCAACGGATCCATAAGAAGTGATCCCATTTTTTTCATCGGGTCCGAGTGGAGACCAAAGATCTTGAGCGACCGATCCGGCAGAACAACTCAAAAGATAAAGAAGTATCGTTAATTTCTTCATGTTCGTTCCAAGTTCGAAGTACCATTTGTACAAATAAGAATCCCTTTCCTTACATGATTTCTTCTTCATATAGATAGATATAGGATCTAAAGGGCAATTACTTAGAAGTACATTTTGTGCAACAGCCCTTCCTATCTGATAGAAAAGTATCCCATGATCCTGAACTGATCTTACCTGGGATCGCAAATCCCAAGTTTGTCTATGAAGAGCTGATCTAATTGTATTAGTTTCTATAATTGATTTCTTCTGTGTAATACTAATTGATAGGGCCTCATTGATAAGTGCTACAAGATCTCGTGCATTGGAACCCACGGTTATGGACCCGAATCCGTTAGTATGGAACATTTTCTTTTCCAAGTGAAATCCCCTAGTATATGAAAGAATGAAAAAGTGCTTTTGTTGTTGTGGAATAAGAAGCCTTCATATCTTAATGCATGTATTTAATTTATTCGGAGCTATTAAAGCGGGATCCACTTTTTGGGGAATTGGTCGACAAGGAATAAAGTAGGGGGAGATAAGGGCCAGTATACAATAAATACCTCATTTATCTATTCATTTATTTATGCATTTTTGACACCTATTTTGTACATAATTATTTATTCATCAAATAAAGAAACTTTTTCATGAAAGTTGTAGACAATAATGTAAGTAAAATTACAAAATTGAGTTTGTACAAAAATAATACTCAGTGTGCATTTTACACCCAGAATAAAAAGCCAAAATCTCAATTTCACAGACCCATATCCTGCAAATAAAAACTCCAAATCACCCAAACTCACCTTTAATTGTATATAGCTTTCCAAGAACTATTTAATAAAATTGGTTTCATAATTTTTGGAGTCCATCTGCAGAAGTTAGGTTTTTAGCCCTCATTATATATAGTATTGATTAAAATATTCCATTTATTCATTATTCATTATTTTTAGCAAATTATATTTTTAGAATTTTGTAAATAATATATATAATACATGTACATATTGAAATTAACAGAAAACCAAAAAGAATTTGTAAAATAAAATAAGTCATAAGCTACATAGACAAAATACCTATGCTACCTATATATATAGGGATTTTATTCTTTTATTCTTTATTCATATTTATAATAGTGTATATATTATATATAACTTATTAAAAATACAAATCCAAAATAAAAACAAATAAAATGCATTAAATAAATAAAATGTATATAATATATAGGTAAAATACCTATAAGTATACCTACATATACATATACTTATTTATTTAAAAATGTAAATAAACTCATAAAAATTAAATAAAAATATATTTATACTCACAAAAATAAGTTCTAAATGTATAAAATAAGAAAATAAAATAATAAAATAAAAATAAACAAAATAAAAATAAATACATATAAATATACTTAAAAATACATTATTAAAATAAAACCACAATAAAATACATCAATAAATAAATAAACATCAGA
The DNA here is from genome assembly GCA_037367405.1 of Ottelia alismoides. NCBI lineage: Eukaryota > Viridiplantae > Streptophyta > Magnoliopsida > Alismatales > Hydrocharitaceae > Ottelia > Ottelia alismoides. Next base: position 815,147 of record JAZKJV010008855.1, on the reverse strand, counting down.
AATAAATACTACATTAATTTATAAACATTTTTTATTTTATAAGTAAAATCTAGTTAGTTCATTTATTATGTTAAATAAATAGGTCAAGCCCAGGCTAATGTGGACCAATCAGGGGCCAGGGAGTGTTGACCTCCGGTCAACTCCCCCTGCGCCTCTGACTTCCGTCGGACATGTCGCTTCCCCCGATTTCCTCCATTTTTCCCGCTCGACCTATCGCTCCATCACCGGCAATCCCTTCACGGATTTTTCTCCCAGATGAATCATGATCCTCGCCGCATCTCTTATTCGATTGTACATAGCCCAGATTCTTCAATTTTAGCCGGTCAATAAGGGCGCCCAACCTTGTTTATAAATAAACCCATCTTCTTTTGAGCTTTTTGGCCATTTCCTAAGCCCTAGAACCCTCGCCTTCGGCCAAGTGTGCATCCTGGTGACAGCAGGAGGTCCCCTGAAGCTCCGAGGAGGTTCGCAGAGGAAGGAGATGCGCCCACGGCGGCGCTCTGGCAGCCATCCTGCTCCTTCGCCCTCCGGCCAAGTCGAGCTGCGCATTTATGTTTCTTAGGTAGCTTTGTGTTCCTGCATTTCATTTCCGTCGTTTATTTTGCATTTAGATCGTTAGAATAGTGTAGAGTAGGTAAAGCGAAGTTCCCCGGAGCTCAGCTCCGGCGACTTCGCCACCATGTTTCCGATCATTTCCTGCCTCCCTTTCGCCTTCATTTCGATCCCCTACGCATTCTCCACCTTCCAGCCACCCTGTCCAACCGGATTCCCACCTGGATCCGCGAATCGAAGCCTCAACTCCGCCGCTCGCCGGAGGCTTCGCCACTTCGCCCCCTTTTTATGCTAACAGCTTTAATTTTAGGTCGAGGGTGAAGCCCTCGAGCCGTGCTTTCTTCCTGTGCAGGTCTAGTGCGCCAAGAAGTGCCAGGAGATGAAATCCAAGCTGGCCGAGGCACCTGGAGCTCCGTTCCTTCCCCGAGCTCGTGGTGGCGCTCCAGCGTGCCTCCGGCCGATCCAAATCCTCCAGCAGATAGAGCAACCTTCCAGGAAGAGTTCGGGACCTTCAGGTGCGGCGAAGACTGGCGGAGGAGCGAGATCTGGCCGGAAGAAGTTCGCACCGGCGAGCTTGCTTCCCTGTTCTTGCACGTGAGCTCCCCGCCGTTTGATGAAGATGAAGGCCCAGGTCGAATATCAGCCGTCCGATCCCCCTGTGCTCAGACCGTCAGATCACGCGAGTGATCTAATCTCAGACGCCGGATCGCGAACCGTCATCGGCTCACGTGGAGGCGCCACGTAGATTAGTGGATGAAGACCAGCCGTTGGATCCAGCGCCTTTGGGAGTAAAATGCAAAACTAGCCCCCGTCTTTTTGTATTTAATTTTTAATTCTGTAAATAATTTTTGACGTTGTAAATAAATTGTGTTTTTTGCTGAAAGGATCCTGAGGTTTAGAGAATTACAAATAGGTCCTTCCGCGCCTCACGTGCAGTCCCACGTGAGGCGCGTGAAATTTGCACTTCAACCCGGGCGGTTTTTGTTAATTGAAAAATAGCTCCAAAACTTTAAACAAATGTTTATTTTTGTAGGTATTTTTGCACCGATGCCCCTGGTACTTATTTTATTTGCAAAAATGCCCCTATCAGGCTGTTTTATTTTTGTATCTTTTATCTATTTATTAAAAACACCTATGAGGCTCCTAAAATTCCACAAAAATAAGGACAGGTGCTTCATGCAGTGTTCTTCCACGCCCATATTTTATTTTCATTTTTTCGCATTTTTCCTAATTATTAAAAATGAAAAAGGAGCCATTTTTGTACTGTTTAAATTAGAAAATACAAAAAAATACAAAATATTTTTGAAAAATTATAAAAAAAAACATATATGGTATATTTATATACATATTGAGTCCAGAAATTAAAAAACCCTAAAAATATGAAAAAGAAAAATAAAAAAATCAGAAAGCTCCAAAATCCAACTAAAAAATAGAAAAATCCCTAAAAAACCCCAAAAATATATTTTTCTCCTTTATAATTATCTATATATTATTATTAATGTCTTAAAATTAACTTGGGTAATTTTGGAGTTTATTTTATAATTTTAAAACCCAAATTATATTCAGTTATTTAATTAGTCCTATATTAAGGACATTTTTGAAATTGAAAATACATAAATATTAGAAATATTCCATAAAAATAAAAAAAATAGAAAAATAAAAAAATATTATATCTATCTACTTTAAGCATTTATATCTATATATATTCATATATTATATTACTCCCCTCTCTCTTCTTATATATACATCTCTTTATAGCTATATGTATACACATCTATATTAGATAATTAAAAAATTTAAAAAGAAAATTAAAAAAATAATAAAAAAATATAAAAACAAAATAAAAATTATAAAAAATATAATAATAAAAAAATTTAAATCCAAAACCCACTAAACAATAAATCTTGGACATGAACAATGGATTAAATAAATTATACAACACATACATCCCTTCGCCTCCCAGTGTTCGACCTCTACTTGTGCTTATGCCTATACACATTTACATGTAGAGTTATAATAAATTTTAACTCCACATTTTTGGATATTGATTGCATATATTTATTGTGGGTTAATTGTTGATTGGTCTGGGTATTTTGGAGCGGTCGACTCAGCGACTGGATCTCTCACCTTGTGAGACATCTAGACCCTCTGAAAATCTCGGTCATCAACGACCTGACAGCTGCCAAAACCTTCATACCAGCCCTGGTCGAGGCCAATCCGAATAATTTCCGACGCAAGGAGCAGGTTGCTTGCAGTGATTTGCCCAAATCAGGTAGAAAAGATTTATTTATATCTAACGATGTTACTCTCAGGAGCGGTAGAACACTCAAGCCCTCAGCAACCGCAAAGGCGAAGCATCTTGCATCTGATGGGGAATCGTCAGCTAGGCCAACGCCAGGGATAAGAAGCATTTTTGGAGCAGCACCATCATCAAAAAAATTACAAAAAATGAAGAAAATAGCAAAACACAAAAAGATAGAAGCAACCTCGGTGGAGATAGGCCAGCATTGGAGACGTCCGCACCTGCCTCAGATCCAGTTCCTGACGGGAGGAGCATTGCACCTGCAGCGAGTCCAACGCCCGCACCTAAAGCCGAGCCCGTCATTTTTGGTCCACAAATGGTAAATGAATCCGTTCCTTTTTGCCATCTACCTGTACGCAATATTATGGAAACTATTTTGAATGATGTTGGGCAAGATTCTGTAAATATCCCTTTTTCAGAAGCAATGAAAAAATACAAAAAAATGGAAAATTTGAAAAATGCTTTATCTGATCCTGCTATTGTAGAGATTATTCAGAACTTGGTCTTGAATATGCCACTAATGAAATCTCTTGAATACATGCCAGCTGTGAAGAAAGGACTAAAGGATGCATGTACGACCAAGCGCAGGACTCACCCTCACAATTTTAGGAGCAAGGGTGGCAAGTCCGAAAAGCATACCCTCACAATGGCCACAGTTAATGCCATCAGCAACCTCCCGGATAAAAACCAGATATGGGAGCACCTCTTATGCGTTGTAAGATGTTCAATCAGGAGTTTGAACGAACACTTCTCGACAGCGGATCGTCTGTCAACTTGATGCCAGCTTCGCTACTTACAGAATTCAGACTAGGACTGCTCAAGCCTACAAAGATGATTCTGTAGTTCCCAGACAAGTCAGTTAAGCGGCCTAGGGGCCTGTTGGAGGACGTGATAGTCACGGTTCAAGGAAAGCAGTTCCCGACCGATTTTGTGGTACTAGATGTGGACGTCCTCGCTCCATTGCTCCTTACCCCAATCATACTTGGAAGACCATTGTTGCGGACGTCAAACACAGTAGTGAACTATGGGAGGGGAGAAATCACTTTTGGCGCTGGCAATGAAACAATCAGAGTGGAGACCCCGCCTGAGGGAGCACCTGTCGAACGAACATCTGCATCATGCGCAAGGATGATTGAGTATTCTGACGACTGCGACTTTCTAGCAGAAATTCAAGACACCAACTTATTCTTGGATGACAATGGGATCCATGAACTCCTTTGCCCCGAGGAGGGAGTGGATAACGCAGTCGAATTTCCCCTTATCGATCAGGATGAGGAAATCGCTGATGTGCTGGATGAGACTGTCATGGAGGTGATGGGCCTTCAAAATCAAGAGCAAATTGTTGCATATTCTTGTGATGAAGAGGAAATCATTGAAGCATTCTGTCAAAATCTGATTAAAGAGGCAGAACATAGTATGGTGGACACCGAATAGATGAAAGAATCGCCACCTGCATTAATAGCTGAGGTCACTTCTGAAGCAGCTCAGACCCCGCCAGAGTTGAAACCCTTGCCCCCCAACAGGAAATGTGCCTTCCTGGCGGGAGATCCGAACAAGTACTCGGTCATTATCAATGCACACCTGACCGAAGATCAAGAATCTCGTCTGATGGAGGTTCTTGAACGCAACCGCAAGGCGATAGGCTGGAGAACTTCGGATCTCCATGGGATCAATCCGTCACTGTGCTCGCATCGCATTTTTCTGGAAGAAGATTGCAGGCCCTCTCGAGAACTTCAGAGAAGATTAAATCCTAATCTGCAAGAGGTTGTTATGAAAGAGATCCAGAAATGGTGTGATGCGGGATTTATTTATCCCGTCTCCGACAGCAAATGGGTGAGTCCTCTGCATGACGGATGCCATTCGGGCTTTGCAACGCCCCAGCCATATTTCAGAGGTGTATGCTTACAGTTTTTGCCGATATGGTGGGCAACTTTCTCGAGGTCTTTATGGACGATTTTTCGGTCTACGGGGATTCATTCGATCAATGTCTGGATTATTTAAACCGAGTTTCGTGGAGGTGCTGCGAAGTAAATCTTGTGCTCTCGTGGGAAAAGAGCAACTTCATGGTGACCGAAGGAATCGTGCTGGGTCACGTTGTTTCTAAACGTGGAATGGCGGTTGACCCAGCCAAGGTGGAGGTAATTTCCAAACTTGAGCCACCTACAACAGTTAAACAAGTCAGGTCATTCTTGGGCCATGTCGGTTTTTACCGACGATTCATCAAAGATTTTAGCAAACTGGCCAGACTGTTGACTGAATTGCTTGGCAAGGAGAACGAATTCATTGTAGATGATTGTGTGCTCCTTGCCTTTCATCAGCTGAAAGAACTCATCACACAGGCCCCTGTCTTGCAGCCACCGATTTGGACTCAGCCTTTTGAAATAATGACCGACGCGTCAGATTATGCCATTGGTGATGTACTTGAACAGAGGAAAGACAATGTACCATTTGCAATTCACTACGCTAGCCGAACACTCGATGAAGCCCAGCGAAACTACACTGTCACAGAGAAGGAGCTGCTAGCGGTAGTCTTTAACCTGGAAAAGTTCAGATTGTACCTCCTTAGATCCAAAGTAATCGTTTACACTGATCATTCGGCCATTCGGTACTTACAGCAGAAGAAGGACGCCAAACCCCGTCTTATCCGGTGGATCCTTCTCCTCTAGGAATTTGACTTGGAAATTAAAGATAAACCTGGGGTAAAGAATGTGGTGGCCAATCATCTATCAAGGCTTCATGAGCCGGAATCTCCTGAGCTGAACCTGCAGCCAATCATAGAGACCTTTCCAGACGAGGTAATTCTTTCAGTCACCTCGTTTCCTTGGTATGCAGACATCGTGAATTATCTGGTGACCAAAAGAATCCCACAGGATTGGCCGAAGTTAAAAATAGACAGGTTCTTGTCTAAAATTCATTTCTACTAGTGGGAAGATCCGTATTTATTTTGTGAGGGGGCAGCTTGTATCTGAAGAAGGTGTATTCCTCAGGAGGAAATTCCAAGTGTCCTCGCCTTATGTCATGATCAAAATTCTGGAGGACATCATTCAGGCAGACGAACAACAGCAAAGGTTCTTCAAAGTGGCCTCTGGTGGCTTTCATTATTCAAAGATGAAGATAACTATGTCAAATGTTGCACTGACTGTCAGAAAATGGGTGGAACCATAGGAATGAGAAATACGATGCCTCTGAAATTCAGTTAGATATCAGGCGTCTTCGATGCATGGGGCATTGACTTTATGGGTCCATTCCCCAACAGCCGGGGCTATGAATATATTTTGCTTGCTGTCGATTATGTAAGTCATTGGGTGGAGGCTATCCCCATCCGAACCACCGACAGTAGGACTGTATGTCGATTCTTGAGAGATCACATCATAGCACGGTTTGGGATCCCCAAGATTCTCATATCAGACGGGGGTAGTCATTTCATAAACAGAGAGGTGAAGAAGCTGACTCAAGAATTCTGCATTGAACATCGTGTTGCTTCACCCTACCACCCGCAATCCAATGGCTTAGCTGAATGTTCAAACAGGGAGATCAAGATAATTCTACAGAAGCTTGTACATCCGGATCGCAAGAACTGGTCTCAGCTGCTCGACTCCGTTCTTTGGGCTTACAGAACAGCGTACAAGTCACCCTTGGGAATGTCTCCCTACCGCCTTGTGTATGGCAAGCCATGTCATCTGCCCGTTGAACTCATTCACAAATCTTTATGGGCCATTAACATATGTAATTTCGATTCCGAGCGAGCGGGGAAGAACAGAAAATTGGATCTGAACAGATTATTGGAATTCCGAGATTATGCATATGACAACAGCCTGATTTACAAGGTTAAGGTCAAAACATGGCATGACAAGCATATCCGCCGTAAGTCCTTCGAGCCGGGTCAGAAGGTGTGGTTATTTGATGCAAAATTAAAGATCTTTCAGGTAAATTGAAGAGAAAATGGACTGGGTCGTTTATAGTTAGGCATGTGCGTGACAACAGAAGTGTATTGATATCTAATTTGTCAGCTGAGGCACAGCCATTTGTAGTCAACGGACAGCTTCCGAAGCCTTACCTTGAACATGATACATTCATATTTGTCGTTGACTCTATTCAAGTAATCTACAGAGATGGGCTGAATATCTCCGAAACGACAAAGGAAGACAAAGCAGAGCACAATATTTTTTAATGACTTTTCTTCCTTTCTTCTTTTCCGTCTCTTCTATCTTCTTCTATTGACATGATGTCATCCCTTTCATCACTGCTACACTTAGGATTTACCTTATCTTAAGTATAGGGGGGATGCACATCCCGAGTTGTTCATATCCACTTTCATCTCTTCTCTCCTTTTCTTCTTTTCTTCTTTTCCTCTTATATCTTCTGTATGTACCGAAAAGGTGTCGCCCATTTTTGTCAAGTCTTCTATACTTAGGATGTGCTTTGTCCTAAGTATGGGGGGCGTTCACCCCGAGTGTTCTATTCTTTGATCCTCTCCATTGTCTCCTCTTCTTTTCTATACTTAGGGATATCTTACCCTAAGTATAGGGGGAGACAATCTGAGTACGATATGTTCAGTCCCACCCTTGACCCTCCGTGCTCTGTGTACAGTCTGCTATACTTAGGATTATTTGATCCTAAGTATAGGGGGGACGGTCGACTTCTCATTCGTTCATTCCTTCATCTCTTATTCGTTATTCTTTAGGATTTTCTATACTCAGTACGAGTTATATCTTCTTTTTTCTCTCTGACCTATGAGGATATAGCTCAAGCTAAGTATAGGGGGGTCGTATATACTGCGTATATTTTAGCCATAACTCGTACATTCGTATTTTTATTAATAATTATACTTAAAATTCATTAAAACCTTAATAAAAAGATGTGATTATTCCTCAAATACTTTTTATTTACTGATTAATAAATCAGGTGAAAATATTTCTTGCAAAATGTTTGAAAAATAGTTTGAAAATCTTTGTGAAAAATCTCTTGAAAACTATTTTGAAAACATTTTGTTACATGTTTTCAACCTTTGTAAAAACATTTTGATTGTAAAATTATTTTCTTTGTGTAAAAAAAATGTTTGTAAAATGATTTGCAAATGATGTGAAAAATGGTTGCAAAAATATTTGAAAAATCTATATATATTGTTGGGAAACCTTTGCAAAAATGATTTTCAAATATGTGTACATGTGTGTAAAATTGTTTGTAAAAAATTATTTTGTACTACAGTTTTCAAAATTGTTTGGAAAACCTTTTCAAATAAGTTTGAGGAATATATACATCACACCAAAAATTCACTATATATATTTATAAAATTGACCACTTACCCTTGTAAATTCTTAAAATCCACTTCTTGTATATATAAGAAGCATCCTCGTGTAAATATTTGTGCCTAACTTTTAGCCAAAATCTTTTGTTTTCAAAAATCCCAAAAACAATTGTAAAATTAAAATCCAAAAACATTTGAAAAATCTTTTTGAAAAACCCAAAAATGCATATGCATCATCTTTTCAAAAATCCATAAAAAGTTCAAAATATTTGAAAATTGCATCACAAAAATATTTCCTACATTCTGCATAGCATTTGCATGGCATTCACATTTTTGGGATTGAGTTTGATAGTTGAACGAGTCTAAGTAAAATTCGAAGATTGGAGCTTGGTTGGATCTTAAAATCTACCTAATTAACAGGAACCTTATAGGAGCTGGAATTGAGGTACTTCAGGTCTAGTTGACTTAATTCTTTGAGGATCATGAGACTTGGTTCAATGGATTCTTGACTGCCTAAGTAGAGTATTTTGGAGCACACACACGACTCTTGTTGATAATGACCTAACTTGGACACATGCACCTTTCACTTGGCTCAACTCAGTTGGAGTGTTGAGGAGGTTGGATTTGCCGGTATGAGACGCACAAAGGTGGAAACATTTGTCCTCCTCTAGGGATGGAAGTGCACCCCAACCCGTCCAGTGATGATGAGTTTCGAGGATAGGAGATCGTGGGTTGCAATAAAGCTTCAAAAGAGTGATAGTCTACTGGCTTAAGAGGAAAAACTCCCTATGTAAATGTTGTTGTGTATAGTATTTCAAAAAAATGCAAAAAGAAAAAACTCCAAAAAGTGGACAGGCCTGTAAAAAATAAAAATGCCTGCCGAAGTGTACATATGTGTATAGTCAAATAAGCAAGCTTGAGTTTCAAAGTCAAATCATGTGAGCCTGCAGCTGGATGACTTGACTACACCAATCTTGCATCATAGGATAGGTAGCTACACTGGCTACCGTCCATTCTTCTCTTCACCCCCTCCTCTTGGGTTGGTTGCCACTTGAACTTAAAAGGGAATACCCTGCTCCTTGAGGAATGAGTTGTTGGATTGGGGAATCATTGGGTTGTCATATTGGAGAAGTTAGTCTCTTTGTCATTTCAGTTGGGGAGAGCCACAATCACTTACACTGTACAAGTCAGATTCATAGTCATAAGGGTTTGCGTATGAGTTGAAATATTGCTGACCTGGCTATTGAGGAGACTTGAGTAGAGTTTTGGGATTCTCGAAGGCTGTTGGATTTCAAATCCAGTTCTCATTAAGGTTCCGCACGCACTTAAATTCCAAAGGACCGACTTAAGCTCCAAACTTTGATTTTGTGAAGACAAGTTTGATTGTTAAATTTAATCCAATTTTCTTCTTTTTCTTTTCTTTATTTTTCTTTTCTGCACTTATTGCATAAGTGTTTGCTAGGGACTAGCAAAGGCAAGTATAGGGGAATGATGAAGCTACGTTTCATCATCTTTATTCTATCATTTTGACCTTAAAAACCCTAGTAAATGCATGTAAATAGGCTTAATTTAGACATTTTAGCATTCATGCATCATTGTGTAAATAGTGTATAAAATACGGTTTTTATAGCCAAAATTATAGAATAAAGAAAAGAAAAGAAAAAGAATAAAATATTGTAAATATTTTTTGACCCGAAACCCCGAGACCTAGGCATCTCGATGACTAGGTCGACAAGGAATAAAGTAGGGGGAGATAAGGGCCGAAATACAATAAAAATCCCTTTCATTTAATTCATTCTTTATTCATTTTGGGACCTATTTTTGGTTCTACTTTTTATACTTCAAATAAAGAAACTTTGAACATGAAAGTTGTAGAAATTAAATATAGAAAAATACAAAAGTGACTTCACCTAAAAATAATACACAGATAAAAAGATATGATCTGAATAAGATTCCAGAATCCCAACTTCCCAGACCTGTATCTCGCAAATAAAAACTCAAAATGTACTAAACTCACCTTTAATTGTTATATAGTTTAAAATAAGCTATTTATTGGCGGTGTTTTCGTATTTTTCGGAGTTACGGTTTGGATGTTGAGTTTTGGAACCCTATTGTATACTTATGCATATTAGAATATTCATTTTATTTATTATTCATTATTTTTATAATCTTATATTTTTATAATTTTGTAAATATTATTTATAATATATATGCACATTAAAACAGGAATAAAAACCCAAAGAAAATACAAAATAAAATACTTGTATATAAAGACCTAGGTATAATACCTGTATACATACCTATATAAATCATACTCATATTTTATTAAATGTACAAAACACATAAGAAAAATAAAACAAAAATATTTTTAAGTATATAAAAATATTTTATAAATTTTAAAATAATAAAAAAATAAATAAATTAAATACATAAAATAAAAATAAAATATTAAAATATATAGATATATATATATATACATATATAGCTTATAAATGGTAACTTGTATTTTTTATACCTCATAAAAATAATTAAAAATCATAAGAAAATACTTCATAAAAAGTAAATATTTTTTATTTTATAATTAAAAATCAATAAATTCATTTACCATTTTAAATTGAATTTATAAAGCCTTTTTTGCGGGATTTTTCCTGGTTGGTCCATGTGGACCAACCAGGTGGCTCTGACGGTCAACTGTCTGACCCCTCCTGTTCGGTCAGAGTTTTGGGTTTTTCGCCAATCTTCAAGGATTTTTAAAGACTCCATCTTTCACCCTTTTGCCTCGACGTCTTCTTGACTTTTTGTCCTCGAAGATTGGGCTTTCACGCCCTAGGCTTACATCGATCTTAGGACCCGCGATTTGGTCGATCTTCCTCGTTCTTTGACGCCCCTTCGTCAACCCTACAAAAAGACGTCCCCGACTTCCCTTCTCTCTTGATCCCTCTTCCTCCATCCTAAGCCACTACTCTTGAGTTCTTCGTGCACCTGGTGACAGCAGGAACACATAGAGTCCGAGGCATCTGGTGTCGAATCGAGGTGGTCCAACCCCTCACCGGAGCGCCGCCTGCAGCTCGCTGCAGCCCACGTCGGTGAGCCTCCCTCCTTTATTTTTTTGCATTTTCTTGTAGTTTTCGCTTAGTATAACTTAGCTTAGTAGCAGTTTTGGGTTTCATTGTGTTATTCGTCGTGAATCATCAGTCAAAGTTAAGCTCCGCCTCCACCCTCCGCCTTCACTGGTCACTGAAAGCCTCCGCGATCACCTCCATCTCCTTCCTCATCGCTCCGTCGCTCCACTCCACCCCTCCATCCACCTCGATCTTGCTCAGATTGAGCCGCCCGAGCTCCCATCTCCGTCGTACACCGGAGCTCGTCGCCCTACCCATAAACTGCCTCCATTTCTTCATCCGGGGACCCCAGTAGCTCCGCCTCGTTTTTGAACGACTAACCCTACAGGTCAGAGCCAAAGAGAAGGCTCTATCGAGCCTCGACACTCCAGGGAGCGGACGCCCAGGTCATCGCCGTCGTCCGACCGATACACGCCGTCTCAGGCTCGCCTGAGACCTTCCCTCGACGCGGAAGGGGGCCCCAGGATCATTTTGCCCTCGATCCTAGGGCCGGAGGACACTAGAGTCGGCCACCATCGTCGATCGAAGCAACCCCCAGGCGGTGTTCTTCCACCATCCTCCGCGACCTTCCGATCAAGCGCGGACGCCAGAAGCTCCATCAGCCATTGGATCGCCCCGAGACATCACTGTTGGATCTCCCCCGACGATCTAATCTCCGCCGTCCACTGCCAACCGTCATCGTGCGTCCAGCGCGCGCCACGTGTCAAGTGGACGCATCCCAGCCGTCCACCCCCGTGCTACCTTGGGTATTTTGCACCTTCAACCCAAGAACTTTTGTATTTATGCCTTAGTCTAAAAGTTTTAATTTTCAGTTCAAAAATATTTGTAATAATTGCAACCAGGCCCTTAACTTCTACTATTTGCACTTTAGTCCCTGTTCACGTCACCTTACGTAATTGGGACATGTGATTTTGGACATTTTGCATTGAGGACCTTGATTGTTTCTGTTATTTGCATTTATACCCCTGTGCGTAGGTATTATAATATATTTTTGGGTTATTTACACTCATGTCCTGCCGGTTTTTGTTATTTGCAATTATACCCATGTGAACAGCAGAACACGTGCTTTGCGCATGATTTTTTTGGTAAAGTTGCAACCAGGCCCCTGACTTTCAGTGTATTTGCATTTATGCCCCTGCCATCCATGTATTTTCTTGATGTTGCTAGTATTTATTTAACGCATCCATAAATTGCTAAAAAATCAACAAAAATTACCATAGGTTCTTGTTGCATTGTAGTATTACGCTATATTTTTATTTTACATAATTGTTGCATTTTATTATTTATAAAAATTCAAAAACTCTCATTTTCAGCACTATTTGCATCATAAAATCCATAAAAAAATTATAAAAGCACATTAGAAAAATCCCAAAAAATATATTTTGCATATTTTAATGTGTTTTAACTTCTGTCCAAAGATCACTAAAAAATACAAAAGAAAACTCCTAAAAATTATAAAACTCTAAAAATCTTCATAAAAATATTAAAAATCCGTAAAAATCCGAAAAATATAATCTTTGTGTCTGAATTTTCCTTATTTTATTGTCTTTCATTTAAATTAATTTGGGAAATTTTTGTTACTGTTTAATATTTTTCATTCCCATTTTAGTTTCAGATCTTCATTTTATTCACTGTTTATAGTATTTTTACTTTAAAAATACCAAAAAATTCCAAAAAAATCAAAAAAAACATTAGAAAATATAAAAAAAACCAAAAAACATTTTATTTCCTGATTTTTAAATATTTTTATCTATTTTTATAAATACTCTATCTTCCTCTTTCTTACGTTGTCTATATAGCCTATTTAAATAAAAAGAAAATATAAAAAATATAAAAAATATAAAAAGAAAATATAAAATCAGAAAATTAAAAATCAAAATATAAAAATATAAAATTAAAAAAACACAAAATTAAAAACCCACAAAAAATCCATATTGGCTAAGTAGTTTATTAACATAGGCCTCGACTTATTGTCTGCTCACTCTACACCCTTGTTTCATGTGTTCGACCCCTACTTACTTGCCATTATATATTTTTAGTAGGGGTCTTTGATTAATTGTGTCGGTTAATTGTTGACGAATGTGAACGCTTGAGTAGTCGCCCCAGCGACAGTGAGTTTGATTTGTCAGACCACTATTTAGCGACTCTCGCTTTATCGTTTTTCAAAACCCTAGTCCATAAATCACCTCAATCTCGAGCAACCACAACAACTCTTTGCCTCAACAACTTAATAGTATTAATAATAGGAGAAGCCTCAAAGGCTTCAACTCCTTAATGACTATATCTATAGAGAAGCCCTCTACAGTTATAACCAGTATTTTTGAAATCAGACTAGACCATCTGGTTCGATCCGTCCGACCGTTAAACCAAGCTCAGACATGTTCAGTTAACCAGCTCTTGCCGGTTCGGTTCGAATTTCAAATTTAAAACTACTCGTCCAGTTCAACCTATTATTTTTAACATGGTTTAATCAGGTTCAACAAAAGTTGATCCATATTTACCTTTTAATTTATTTAACCATGACCTTTGATTCTCAATTTCAAACTCCTGGCCAACTACTCTAACATAAATTTTTCTTGAAATGGATTTTAAATATAATTAAACTACTATTATGTTATAAAGCAACTAGTCCAAATTATATATACATATATGTGGATTTAATGGGGCTGCCCCCACCCCTTATTTTCGATATTTTTTATTTTTTTGAAAAATATCACAATGTATATTCATCTATATATCTCTCCTACATGTCATTCCAATTTCGTCAGAAACAGAGACTCCTATACCCTCCATCTAGAACAGGTAATTTTAACGGTCTTAGAATTGATGTAATCGACATGTTCTAGATGGAGGGCATAGGAGTCTCTGTTTCTAACGAAATTGGAATGGCATATAGGAGGGATATATAGATGAATATACATTGTGATATTTTTCAAAAAAATAAAAAAATGTTGAAAATGGTACGAAGGGCAGCCCCATTAAACTCTCTCTCTCTCTCGATATGTATGTATGTATGTATGTATGTACGTACGTACGTACGTACGTATGTATGTATGTATGTATGTATGTATGTATGTATGACATTTGATGGTGCATACGAAAAAATATATTATGTATAGTGTGAAATATATACATTGTCTATGTATTTTATTTACATTTCAAGTTTATTTAAGTGTATATTATATATGGGAATTTTACCCGGTAGACCTTATAAAAAATTCAAATTATCTCTACGACCTTTGAAACAACCTAATCCCCCCCCCCCCCCGATCCCGTAAACTTGCTAACCTTTACCCTACAGACCATGTGGTTAACCTCCCTCCATTTACCCGTTAAAACTAATCAGATTACATTATATGTTTTTACATTATACGTATTTTATTTTCGAATTTACATTGAGTGTCACTTCCTCTCACCTTTCCTCGGCATCCGTCACCCTCGCCCTCTTCCCCCAATCAAGACATTCCAGAAATCAACACAAGTTCCTCGAACCTGCCCAAGAAATTGGCACAGACATTTTGAAGGTATCTATAAAATCCGAAACTTAAAACAGCCATTATCCTTGATCTTTAATCTAACCTAAGCAGTGGAATAGTCAGCTATATGAAATTACTAAAGGTTGGATCCTTGGCATTAGAATTTTATAGTGCTCAATGCAAACTCCATAATAAAATGTTGGCCTTCTGAATCCAGGTTTATTATTGGATTGTATAAAAAATGCGTTCAAATAGAAGAAAAAAAACACGATTCTTCTATCCAAAGAGGAATATGCATTCCAAAAACTAGCAGAAATCCATAAAAGCGGATTACCTGCAAAAGAATTTGGCATACATAACCTAGACCTTCTCCTCAACCACCCGATGTTCAACGTAGATTCGAAGGACACTGAAAAAGAATAGGAAATGGCAGATGATCCGAGAACAAGGGCGATGGCACAACGGTGCGGGAAGAATTGACGATGGAGCGGCAATGCGTAGAGGAGAGAGAAGAAGAAGAGAGATGTTTGTAGTTTGGGAAGAAGAGAAAGGAGGTGGAAGATCTACCGTTAATTTTCACCTCTGGTTAGATTAACCTACACTATTGACTCAAGTAAAAGTACAACTAACGGCAGGGTCTGTGGGGTGAGAAAGAGCAAGTTTACGGAGTCGAAGGGGGAATTAGGTTATTTCAAAGGTCGTAGAGGTAATTTGAAAGGTTTATAGGATCTCCTGGGTAAAAATACCATTATATATATTATTTCATTTTAGTTTAATTATCCACTTCAATCACTTTTTTCACCGATATGATTTAATCTGATTTTAAATAATGATGACATCATAATTTGGTTGAATTGGTTTGATTACATAATTCAACCCGATTCGACCATTTCGGTTCGTATTAGATTCTGTTTCAAAACATTGATTATAACTGTATTGATTGGCTAAACATCTTTACTATAATGTGTGTATTGTAATGGTATTTTTTTAAATCACTTCATACTTAATATTTATTCAAGTCATATTCACTCTTTATTCGATCTGGATTCGTCTTCAATGAATATTCGATCCAAATTCATACCTAATTATGTAAGGATATGATTTATAAATTCGTATATTCAATATAGATGAAGGAAATATGAATATAGAAATACTCATATTTGATTCGTTTTCATCCCTAATTGATTGAGATGCAGTTCATATCATATGTTAAGTCAGTCAACGACCACGTCTTAGTGTGAATTAGCATTTTCACCCCGCCTATGTCTATGGCAATGTATCTATATATTCTACACTACTACTCATCAGATAATACCGAATCTACATATATTCAAGTGATCACATATATGTGAGTAGTATTTAATTGCCTATCTATATCCTTTCTTCATAACTAAAATTATTGATCTATCCAATTAGTGCTACATATCCTTTCATGGCATATTGTGTTTAGTTTATCGAAGATACTATATGATAGTATTATTATAAACATAATTGTTACTATCGAAGCATATAATTGTGTAATCATGGTTGTCCTAACAACTATATCTGCTAATGTGCCCCCAAGAAAGGATCGAGTATATAAACCTCAGGTAATGTACGGTATCCATATTTTGTGCACGCACACACAATACTCCCTCCCTCGTACATGTACTCAAACATTAAAGTTTTCCTCTCACCCCTTTCAAAAATCAAATCAGCAGTGATTAGTTAAAATTTTGAAACTTGCAATAAGTGTTGTGTATGCAACATAACTAAACAACAGATATAGCATTCATCACTAATTCTAAATTTAAACAATAATTTTCAAAAAAATAATATCATCATTATATAATATTGTGAGAGAAAAAATTACTCTAAAAATCACTAAAAATCCCCAAGCCCTTCGTTCCAATTCCCTCTCCGCCTCCCCTCCCCGCGACTCTGCTCACGCCCTTCTGCCTTCGTCACCGCAGCCATCACCCCCGCCGCGCCGCCGTCACTCCCCTTCCGCGTGGGGCACGGGTTCGACCTCCACCGGTTGGAGCCGGGGCTTCCTCTCATTGTCGGTGGCGTCGACATTCCCCACGATCGCTGCTGCGAGGCCCATTCAGACGGTGATTAGAACCAATTCCGGTCGATTTGGTGTAATGATGGTGTTGGGATCGGTTTGGTAATGGTGTGTGTGCGGAATTTGCAAGGGATGTGCTTTTGCACTGCGTGGTGGATGCGGTTCTCGGGGCGTTGGGGTTGCCGGACATCGGGCAGCTGTTCCCGGACTCCGATCCGAGGTGGCAGGGGTCTGACTCGTCCGCGTTCGTACATGTGGATCCACATCCTACGTGTCATCGATGTCAGGTGGATAACGAGGATGCATATCACTTTTTCTTCAGAGCAGAAGCTCGATGGATTCTTGGGACAACGGTGGTGACCGGTAGAGTTCCTAGTTTCTTGGAATTCATTGGCGTGAATTGGAGTGGAACAGCGAAGGAGAGGGTGTCTCATGTTGCAATGATCTGGACTATATGGGTGGCCAGAAATGGGGTGATCTTTAAATAAGATTGTGGCGCACGCAAAGGCCCTAGCTGAGTTCTGATCTTTGTAGAATTTTTTTGTTGACTCTAGCATAAATTTTGTACTATATTTTGATGAATAAAAGGTGAAGTTTTTATACAAATATCTACACGGTGGATACTTTTTTTTCTTAAAAAAATCAATTTCCAGAAAATAAACCCGAATAGTTAAGGCAGAAGTTGCTACTTTATGTAATAACAATTTCCAGATAATAAACAGGAATAGTAATTTCCAGATAATAAACAAGAATAGTAGCGTAGAAGTCGCATTGTTCAGGCAGTAATATGACCTAAGTTGCATGTGCAGTTAATTACGCATGTTATTCCAATGGAGTCACGTACGCTGATGGACATGGAGATAGTATACGATGATGAAAGGGAAATGTAAAGCTTTTACTACTAACACATATAAATAAATATATGCTGATGTTGGTTTTTAGGTTCTGATTGATTGATGGATGGATGGATCTTCTTGCCATCAGTAGTAAAAGGGAGGGGTTAGAATGACCGGTGATTCAAGTTTTCAAGGAATGTTACTTTACCAGGAGGGGAGCTTTGAGGCCCCCTCTTACTTGCTGGAATGACAGTTGATTCAAACCTTCGTCAAGAATGTCGCTTGCGAGATGGAGATTGTTCACAGGTAGATCGAATGGGATAAGATTTCAGGGATGTCTACCCTCATCATCGACCGTATAGGTGGGGTCACCACGCCTATTTCATTATCCAGTGACAACAAATCAGCTACATACATTGCCATGAATCCCGTGCTCTATGAAAAAACCAAGCATATAGATATTGGTTATCATTTTATTCAGGATGCTGTCAGAACTGGGAAGATTACTACTCCTCACAGTACCACTGATCTTCAACTTGCAGATGTTTTCACTAAGGCCTTACCCAAGAAGCACCTTCTATGGATAATTTCCAAGCTGTGCATGATCGATAAATATGCTCCAACTTGAGGGGGTGCGTTAGTAATATAAAAACATTCGGTTCTTATTTTATCATTGTAATCCCCACTAGGGGTACTTAAATTTTTTCCCTTTCGAGCTCTCTAAGGTTTTGTCCTATATAAGAACCCCTAGACCTCTAAAACAAAGCACGCTCTTTTCATTCTTTTATCGCTCTCAACAACTTCCATATGAAGGGAGTCGATTTCAGCAATTCTGAGACCGTTGAAATTGACAGTCTTGATGGAGGGATAGAAGTCTCGAATTAAATCGAATTTTGAACGACACCATCTTAACATATTGTGATCTAAATATCATTAGATTTCATTTCAGAAAAATAAAAATAATACGGAGAAAAAAGGATGGGAGCATGTAAGTTACATGCTCCAAGGGAGTAAACTCCTTTTTCCCAACATATATATATATTATTTTACAGATAAGAAATGCATCTTGAGTCTTGACACTTATAGTTAGAAAGAATATTTCTGAAAATTTAAAATTAATAGCCGACTAAGTTAAAATTACATTTAACTACATGTATATGAATATATGTTTTAATATAGTAATGCACTAATTGAAATAACTCTTGTATAACGGAAATAATTAGCATAAACATATACAATTTTCATCCTATACTTTAAAATGACTCTAAATGCAATATATTACATCTAACCTTTAACATATTTAGATAGGTCTATACACAGTTTTTATTATAAATGTATCCATTATTCATGTAGAAAACGATAATGCAGAAGAATAATCAGACATAATAATGATAAAGAACAGTGAAGAACACACGTCTTTACGTGGAATCCTCATCAAGGGTGAAACCATAGGAGAACACCTCAGAGGGTTGATGTCTATATCGGGCTATCTCTCAATGAATACATGTGATGTCTGGCTTCTTATATAATCCCACTAACGTGACAAAATTCCACTCATACATGATGTGTGCCTAACTAGATACAAGTATTGTGGATAATATCAACTCAACACATACTTTGTTGGTTGTCTGATGAGGACATTGCTTCTCATGCCATGCTAATGAGGAGTGACGGACCCAAAATTACCCTATGCTGATTTAGAGTTGTAGAAGACTACTACTCTCTCTCTCTCTCTCATTATCGACTAGGCTCTCTCTCAATCTCAAGTGGTCGTCCACTTTGCATATTGAGAAGGAGAGCATCTTGCCTTCGCCTTTGATGCTTGGATTTTCGTCAAAGATTGCGGGAAGGACGCGACTCATCATCGTGTCCGCAAGTGCGTTCTTCGTGGGTCGGACTTGAGACAGGAGGATCTCTCGTTTGGGATCTCGCGATCACAACCACGCTCCAAGAGGCATTCTTTATACTTTGTGGTTTGATGAAACGATCCGAGAAGTTTCTCGTGATCATGTGGTTTCATCTTTAATTTTAAAATTTTAATTTTCACCGCATCTAGAAACTAGTGCGACTAGTTGTCCCGATTGCATACGATGCGATCGACACGCTTCCATGATGCGCTTAAGGATTCACAATATCCTTCACCCAAGGGCTAGGGTTGAGAGGTCGGGAGGAGGAGTAGGAGGCGGGGAAAGAGCACTAGCGAAGCGCTGTCGGGAGAACGAGGAGGGGAAAGGTACGATCCTCTTCTAGTAGACTTCGTTTTGATTTATGTTTTTTTCTAGTTTGGTTTTTAATTCATCTTCTTTCCGATTCATTATCTGTTATGGTTCGAGGATAAATCTGTGTAGCACTTTACTTAGGTGCAGGCGGCTATGCACGTCAGTGAACCATGTGATTCGTCATACTTTCACTCATCTAAGATGCATGGTGTCTACCGATTCTCCTTCGCTTATGGTTATATTCTTTCCTTTCTATTTTTATAGTTATTTTGATGGAGAAATCTGTGTAATACCCTACTTTGGTGCAGGAGGCTATGGATGTCAATGAACCATATGATTCGTCACACATTCACTCACCTAAGACACATGATGTCTACCGATTCTCCATCTCTTGTTGATTTATTATATCCTTTCAGCTTCATTTTGTTTTCCTCTCGATGATTTTATAGAAGAAACTCTTTTCATTTTTTCTTTTAAAAATATCCCTATATAAGGGGAAACTCTGTCGAAATTTTTCTAAAAATATGTCCCGATATAAGGGGAAACTCTGTCGAAATTTTCCTAGAAATATGTCCCGAAATAAAGGGAAACTCTATCGAAATTTTTCTAAAAATATTACCCTGTATAAAGGGGAGCTATACTGAAATTTTAAGAGAAAAATAGGTTCTTCACAGTCTTCATGTTCTTCATGTGTTCTTCACGTTCTTTATGTTCTTCGTTCGTTCTTCGTGTTCTTGGCACATTCTTAGTGTTTTTGATACGAAAATGAAATTCAATTATTTCAAGAGTCGTAAATTATCCTTTCTGAAAACGAATCACGAAAAAAAGGGGACATTGAAACTGTAGATAATATCCTAATTATTTGGAATGATATAAGGATGAGAATAAGTGTTTTATGATCTGGCAATTCTATAGCTTGAGATATGATATCAAAGATACCTCTTAGATCTTAGTTTTGAAGTTGTTCGGAAATAAAGAGAAGAGGACATTGGAATTGTCACATTAGTGGTGCATCTTGGACTTGATCCATTTGGAAAATCCAAAAAAAGTCTTCCTTCCCTTAAGATATGGTACTGACCAATCTGAAGGGATAGCATATCAAGTGTTGATGATGCTAAAACTCCTGACCCTTGTACATCTGTTACAAGAAGCCTGATGTGTGCTAGATGTGTACAAAAGCCAGATGTCTGTCATATAGTGGGAGTAGTAAACTGTTACTAATCCTACTAAGGAGATAAAACACTTGATTACAGTAACAATATATTCAAAGAGGATAAGACTTTTGAGGTAGTGATCTTAAAGTCTTATCTTCAAGTACTTAAGACTTTATAGATAGTAATCTAAAAGATCTTAACTGCATATGCCTTAAAAGACTTAAGATTGGGTTTTAGTCCTAGGATATAGAGATCTTTGGGAATAAAGGTATTTTGAAAAGGATAATCGAATTTCATAGTGGTTATAATAATTATTAAGTTGTAGTGTCAGAGACACTAAAACTACTTTAACAAGATTGAGTATTAGTTGCATTAGATGCAACATTTGTATTGGCTGCAAGCATTGTTACTAGGAGTATGTAAGTACCATAAAAGAACTTAGCGTAGTCTCTCATGAACAGAGTGATTAGTTAGCTTACCAAGCTATTTTTCTAAGTAGC
This sequence comes from Ottelia alismoides, assembly GCA_037367405.1. Classification (NCBI taxonomy): domain Eukaryota; kingdom Viridiplantae; phylum Streptophyta; class Magnoliopsida; order Alismatales; family Hydrocharitaceae; genus Ottelia; species Ottelia alismoides. The sequence goes on along the minus strand of JAZKJV010008855.1, from coordinate 793,691 downwards.
TTATTATGATTGTCACATGAGTGTGGGTTTAAAAGATTATCCCATTAATGTCTCTTTGAGTTAGTGGGAGATTGTCGGATATGCGATCCCACTACGAGCCATTATCCAATAAATGTTATTGCAAATATCATTCCCTGATCTGAAATGAAGAATAACTAATTTTCATAATAGGTCCGTTACTATAATTAGGTTTACGTACCATGGCCATCTTGATGATCATACAATTGTTGATTCAATTATTGAATCATAAAGGCTGGTGCTTGGATGAATAACTAAAGAGTTAGATTGAGGAATCATCAAGCGTCGTCAAGTGATTATTAAGAGATGATCTCCATCCTGAGTAGGAAATGGCAATCCTCTCTCTTTTGACCGATATCTGACCGATCTCTCGATGCGGGTCCTCGACATAGGAATAGAATTCGAAGGTGTTAGATAAGTTAGGTCAAAGAGTTGACTTAGCGAGATCGACATAATCAGGACATATGTTGTATGCTATCACGATATAGACATGTATCCTCTAACCAGAGATATATGTGATACTATATGTCCGAGCATGAACATTTGATAGATCGATAGGTTGATGGCCTAATCAAGGTCTATACGCCAGTGCACTGGTGTGCATACAAGGGCATATTAGTAATACGATCTCTCAAAGGGATCATAAATGTTCATTACTGAACCGGAAGACATGAGTTCACTCATGAGATATTGGGAATTAAATTACGTGCACGGTCGTCTTACTTTGGAAGATAGACTGAATTTTTAGGTTTGATATATGCTTTTGGAAAGTATATAATCAATACATAGGTATGATATATGATTTTTGGAAAGTATATGATCTATACCAACTCCCAATGATTAAATGAGAAACATAATGATAAAACCCTGAAGGAGACGATATAAATAAGATCTAAAACTTCATGTTTATTTTTGGTCTTCCATTATGCAGGATGTACATGTATTAGGAATACTTGAGGATGATGTGATCATAAATGATTGTATAACCATACCGCTTTCATTCCAAGGGAGTGATGAAACATGTCTGGATTTTAGTGACTCCTCTCAATAGATAAGTAATCTAATCTTGATCCAAATGTTGGACAGCAATCTGAATGTGATTCAGATGTAAGAGAAAATTATATTTACGGTTTTGATTGAATAAAACATCTATGGGAGGTTTCCGAGATCTGGATTTGAGATATGATCTCAATAACCAAGTCACTATACGTGGAACGTATAATCGTTATGTCCTTATCTCCAAGTATCCGCGGAGAAAGCACATTATTCTTGGAAGAGTTCAAAAAATAATTTCATTGTTGATAATGTGTTTGAGCATTGAGGAAAATTTATAGTTAAATGTGATTTGATTATCATGGATAATATGAATTTGATTCATATTATTTGGTCATATAAGGAGAGTTATCTATGATATCTAAATTTGATTTGATTATCAAAGATGTAAATAATGTGAATGTGATTCATGTTATTTGGGCGCATGAGAAAGAGTCTTCTTGGATAAATAAATGTAATTTAATTATCAAAGATATGATTAATGTTTATATCTCTATTCATAATAATCATGGATATTATAAATATGATTATAATATGTTGGAGAGATTTAATTGTAAATAGAATTGCAAATTGTACATTGTTATGAATAGGATTCAAAATAAACAATTAATTGTAAATATAATTTACAAATTATGTTGGCTATATGAATATGATTCATATTTATCAATAGCATGATTGATGTTTTCACAGCAATAATAGTTGCTTCATTTTAATATATATATATATATAATAAATTAAGGAAGCAAAACTACCAACAAAGGTGGACGTCCACCTTAACCAATTCAAAGGAGAGACGATCACTCTTTTTTTGGATTGCGGTTGCCTCCGTTATTATTATTTATTATAATTGAAATTAAATGGATTAATTTATATCTTGATAAAGGGTTATAATTAATTTATTTTAATTATATTAGTTGTTGCAAATTTGTAACAACAAATCATGACCATTGAGTAATCACTTCTTAATCTAAATCTTTAGATTAAGTGCGCACATAGATTGAGATCCATGTACTTCCAACTAGTATAAAAGAAAGGGTAGCCATTGCCTTTTAGACACACATCATTCCAAGAGAAACAAGTCTCTCCCTCTCTCTCTCATAACTGCCTCCTCCCTTCTCTCTATCAATAGTATGGTCGTCCATATATTTACTTAGAGAAACTCGTAGTGATCGCGACATCATTGTGCTGCCAGATTGATTACTCGTGGATCTCCATCTTCTTCAGTGCGCTTGGCTCGTGAATAAGCCTTTGGATTTCGTGAGACAAAATCAGGAGGCTCACCTCTCAGATCATCAACTTGGATTGCGAGGACCACGTACTTCATCAACGCACTCGCAAGCGTCTCCTTTGTCGGATCGGACTTGAGACAGGAGGCCTCTTCGTTTAGATATTCGATCGCAATCACGCTTCAAGAGATAACCCTAATGCCCATTTATGATTTAGATGAAATGATCCGAGAAGTAATCTTGGGTCATGTGGTTTCATCATTCAATTTTTTTAATTTTCTAGCAACTAGTATGACTAGTTTCTCCCGATCACATATGATGCGATCTCCACGCTTCCGTGATGTGCTTAAGGTTCTTCCATAACCTTAAAGCATATAAAATTGCATAATCAATAAGAAATCTGATGAGTGGTTCAATGTGGGATACAAAAACCTTTGTCTTTCAGAGATTACCAAAAAGAGAGACCACATTAGGTGGTATAACAACAAGGATTCTAAGAGATTCCTTGTAGCCAGATCCATATCTATCCACATGCATTCTCTCTGATAATAACTCTAAAAAGACTGGATGTAACCATCAAAATCCAGCATCACCTTTCCAGTATATAGGGATATAATTCTGGATAACAACTTCAACAAGAAAGATGTTCTAGAAGAGGGGTGTTGCAGGCCTCCTAAAAGTACATTAACTTTTCTTAACCTCCTCTTCATCAGGTGCTTGAATGAATTCTTCACAGATGCAAGAACATTAATTTACTCAAAAACATCAAAAGAGCTTTGAACATAGCTCTCCACTACGTCCATGAAAGGAGAAATTATCATCCTAAAGTAATCTTCACAGCGATGTGTTCTCTCATTCAAATTCGCAAAAACCAAGTCCACAAAATCATCATTTGATAGACTTCCAACATCCATCCTCATTTGGACCTCTAAGGGAAAGATCCGTCTTTGAAATCCACCCATGGCTCTCCTCCAAAAGTTGGACAACAAAGAACTGTAATGGAGCAGAGGAGTATTGTAAGGGACCAATGAACACATATATACCCACACTCTCTCTCTCACACACACACCAGCATACATGGGGATGTGTATGAATTAGTGTGCTACAAACAATATATCAAATTGATAGTTAATCATATAGTGCATGTCAAACCAAGAAAATTATAGCTAAAGATGAAATTAATCCAGCCATACATGCAAGGAATCCGTGTATTTAACACATCATTATTGCATCTAAACATAAATCACAAACTCATCGTTCTTTCATATAAGAAGACTGATCACTAATGCAAATCACAAACTAATCATTCTTGAATCTAACACATGGACAATTTTCTAAGCATCTATCAACTCATTAATCAAAACTATTACATAACTTGAACATTAATACTAAAAATATTATATTAAACATACTTTATTTCGCTACATAACTATAGGAATGATGTAAAGTCTCAATCATCAAATTATCGCAAGATTAAAGTTTAGGGAAAAATGATTTAGATATCGTAACTTATCGGATTCATCTCGGAGGAGATTGGAAGAGGATGATGGAAGTCGAGAGCTCGATGACGGAGGTGACTTCTCGAAAGGATGGAGGGTTGGGAAGCGACGAATGTCGGAGGGGTCGCATAGAAGGTAGGGTTTGGAAGGTGTTTGGGTTGGACTGGAGGGGTGTCGAATGAGGAGGAAAATTGCATGTTTGATATAATATCATCATCAGGGATGGTCGATCAAGTGTCTCCTATGAGATGATCGGGGGCGGTCTACTTAAGACCGTCCCTTATGAGCTCTGAATTTTCATATATTCGTATCAAACAAAAATACTTTGCGACGGTGAAGAATAAACCATCCCATTTATCTAAACAGATGGGACAGTCGGGATTGTCCCCTCCAGATCATCTGATGGATACGTTCACAAAGAGTGGGAGCGGATGACCCTAATTGTCCCATGTATGCACTCGGAGGAGACGGTCGTGTGAATGTCACCTCTACGATCGGAAGGGACGATCATTTACTTGACCATCTTCAGTTCAAGTGGTGAATAGGGATGGTTGCTTTTGAGCATCCCCCGTGGTCTTCAAAGGGGACAGACACTATTCAACCATCCTTGTTGGTAGTTTAGGGGATGATCGCTTGTGGATTGTCCCCTTCCACTGTCCCCAAAGGTCAGTTTGTTTGCAGTGACAACGACCTCGAGTATTCAAAAGACATTGATACCAGACCTGAACATTGATCCCAAACCTAAATTGTAAACACTATGTTCTACCCGATGCTTTCGACTCCAGTTCTATGCAACCTTGTGCTCTCAACTCATGTGTTATAGGAGGATCCTCCATCGCTATCTATAAATCCACATCTGAGGAGATAAGATGTTTGATCTCTTTCTTGTGATGTGGAGGGGACATTGAAGAGGGGTCGGGAGATGGGGACAGCGAGGGAGGAAATGGGGGTGGATTGTTGAAGAAAGGGAGGGAGATGGATTGTGGTAAAAAAGAACAAAACAAAGAATCCTAATCATTAGGTAATATTTGTTTGTTGCGCAAAAAAAAATAACCTTATTTTGAATCTGAATATCAATAATAGCCATCATCAGCACTCATCATCGTGTAACATTAATATATTTATTTATTTTATTAAAATCTTACCAACGATTTATTCCTTGCTATGTTAAAAAGTATGAAGAATGCAAAAAAATTGTCGCTATTACTAATATAGTTAGCAAAAAATAAAGATATTCATCATTCATTTTAGTATAATTAGAGACGGATAAATATGGTTGTCGGTATTTTTAGTATTATTAGCGACGAAGCGATTTAAACATTACTCTATTGATATGTTTACAAATATCACGACGGATTTATGCAATTGTTGTTATATCATTATTGCTATTTTTTTGGTGTCCTTACACATAGAGATACACATATCATATTATTGAATTCATGGTATATCTACATATAAATATGTATTTATACAAAAAATTTAGGATATTGTCGGGGCTATCAATCATTGAACCATCGAGATTAGGGACAAAAATGGATATAAATATATTCAAATATCCGCTTACATATTTGCAAAATACCAAATGTGGATATTTTATTCGACCATCATTCGAAATGGATCGAATATGGATATCATTTGTAAAAATTCTAAAATGAGAATATAGATATGGTGACAACAAAAGTTTCAGATTTAGATCCCGAATATCCGAATACAAAATAATATATACATATACATGTACATATAAATATACATGCATATGTGTGTGTGTTTAGTAAACAACTAAGCTAAACCCTAGTCCATAAATCACCTTGATCTCGAACAACCACAATTCTTTGCTTCGACAACTTCATAGTATTCGTAATAGGAGAAGCCTCAAGTAGGCTTCAAGTCCTCGATGACTATATCTAAAGAGAAGCCCTCTACAATTATAACTTTATTAATTGGCTAAACATTTTTACTATAAAGTGTGTATTGTAATAGTATCTTTTTAAATCACATCATACTTGGTATATTTAAGTCATATTCGATCTTTATTCGATCGGGATTCATGTTCAATGAATATTTGATCTAAATTCATACCCAATTATGTTAGGATATGATTCCTTAAATTCGTATCATTATCCATATTTGATATAGATGAAGGAAACATGAATATGCAAATAGCCATATTTGATCTTTTTTCGTCCCTAATTTAGATGCAATCGTGTGTCCTTGTGATACGGTACATATTGTAACTAGATGCAGCACGAATATGCTCATAATTACAATTGTGACTAATTACAACTATTAGTTGCCGCATTCTAGTACTCGTAAATGAACCATTTCTAATAGGGAACTGTTGATGTCATGCTGACATCATTACCAGTCCTACCAATTTGAACTAATTATGCAACATGATTAGACCAACTCAATGGCCAATCATTTCAACGTCCGGTTCAATTTTTAATGCATTTCTCGGGATTGCTTCAATCCTAATATAAAAAAGCTTAAATAATTTATTTATTTAACGTATTTGTGGAATGATACACTTTATATTGATTAATAGACCCACAAAAGCACTCGTTATGGGTGAAAGAATCATTGGAGGTAGCTTAATGGGAGGTGCCCAATCGGAAAGGCTCATTAAAGCATTTTTGAAGTAAGGGTGTTTGATTTGTGGATGTGCCCAAATTGTATGTGGATCTGAAGACAGAAGATCCCACTAAATGTGATGATTTTCATATGAATTCTAAGAAAATGTGCGTTGTGATGAATGATAGATGAATTACATTCTTTCTGAATGCCAACATGTTCTGCTCATGGTGTTTGATTGTTGTTGAGAATGTGGACCACAATTTCTTTACATGCGCATATTCGCCTAGAGTGTGTGAATTGGCTACTATAAATGGTTTGGACCTATTTCTGCTCAGGGATTTTAGGACTCTATTGGATTGAGTTGGTCTAGGTTAGATAGATAGAATCGAAGTGGTAGACATTATGTAGATCATTGGGCTCGCAAGAAATGGTGTAGTATTCATTTAGGAGCATTTCTATGTAGAGAATGTCATAGAACATTCTAAGGATTCGATCGAAATTTGGGTTTTGTAGTTACTCTTCTTTATTTTTTTAATTAATAGATAGAAATTAAAAAGGAAGTGGATGTATGCTTTCTTGGGGGACAAGGGGTCATGTAAATGATGAAGAAGGCATTTATTATATGACATGATAAACACGACCCTTTCCATATCAAACCATTTAATTTTTGTATTCGATGTAAGTATGGGATCGCCATGACCTCACAATAATACAACATAATAATGTCATTAACATGACAATTTCCATGTCAAAATAGTACATCTCAATACATATAACTTCGTGACATAAAGATGATAGTACATCATTTGCATACATTCTTGTAAATTTGTGTACGTAATGCATACATTTACCTTCTTCTTCTTGTATTCCTATAGCTAGTACATTGTACATGAACATTAACGTTCACTTCTTGTCTGCTTAATACTTAGGATATAATCTACATAAATATATGGAAAATATAGTATTGCCATACAGTAGATTCAATAGGTGGATATGCTAAGGTCCTTGTAATCACTTCTTATGCTCTGCGCACACGGAGTCGGAATGACCGTGCCCGACTTAGACAGCTTAACATTGTTGCAGAAGCTCTTAGTCGATGCACCCCCACTTTTAGCCAAGTTAATGTCCTCGACCACTATCCCTTGGCATGGAACGGCTTTGCTACAATCAAATTTTATAGACACATCTGTTGCGCTTGTTCCTTTGATGTTTTTGTATTTGATATCGCTTACAGCAACTGCTAATGGCTGGAGAACATAACAAATCAGAAGATCATTTGCATATGTATATAGTGAAGGCACTATCACTGTAAACAATAGAAATGTACATTATTATCGACGTACCTGTTCTTTGCATGATTTGGGAGAATCACAATAGTTCTGATCAATAATTATAGGGTACTTGACATTGTTCATGTTCATGTTCCTGAATGTGATATTTTTTGCACTTCCATGGCCTCCCTGCATTCATATGTTTGCTCATTGTCAATGGACCATGTACACAAAGAACAAATGAATAGGCATTATAGGCGATTGATGGTAATTTACCTGCCAAGTCTTGATTCGAGCCCCATTTGTGGTACCACGCAGGGTTGCAGTGTCAACCAATACGTTGGAAACGTATGCTTCCGAGTTTCCCTTTCCCAAGCTTCCAATACTATGGTAGTATAATATATACATGTATTAGCAAATAGTTGAGAATCATAACTAACAAGGAAATTCTAATGTTATATGCCATACTTAGAATGAGATCAATATATAATACAACCTGATACCATGTCCTGGTCCGCAGTTAATATTGGTGACGGTAACATCTTGTGATCCACTTACAATCGATATGCAATCATCACCTTCAAGTTAAGACATAGTCGATTTGTAACTAGTTTAGATTCATTATAACTATCAAGTATATGCAATGCAAGTGTGGATATGTACACACCTGTAGCTATATCACAATGATCTATTTGGATGTTCTTGGTACCAGTAACGTGGATTCCGTCGGTGTTGGGACTAGTCTCCGGAGCAGTAATTGTGAGATCGGAAATCTCTACATCATTGCTTCGTGCGAAGGTAACATGCATTTTTTGACTGTTCTTAAAGAACAAATGCTCCACTCGTAACTTGTTACAAGCACTAAAGGTCATTGCCTATAGAGTAAAAATATTGATTTTAAATTTAATATCATAAATATATGCTCTAACATATATATCAAAAAGGAAAAAGAATACACAGATTGGAATATGCACATACAGTTGGGGCATCTGTGCAAGGCTGCATTTACAAACAAATGCAATGTTAGTATTCTTAACAAAGAGAAGCAATCGGAGTAATATAACTTGCTGATGAAACTAGTTCTTAATTACTTGAGATTTGTCGACTTTGCAAGAGTTCTTCCACCATACTTCACCATTTCCATTTATGGTACCACCACCTTCGACATGGAGGTTATCTACTCTTTCGAATTCGATCCACTGCTTACGATTCTTGCCATCCCAATCCGAGATTTTCGTGGACGCCAACAATGTTCCTTCGATCTAATGAACAAATTAAACAACACCGAAATATTGAATTAGTTCTCAAAAGGAATACTTATGAATCCATGAAAATGTTCCCTCGATGCTCACCCTCACTGTCAAACTGGATTTGCATGGTCCTAAGAAAGTAATAGGCTTAAGAAGGAATCTGCCGACTCCTGACACAAGAAATATCGATGGAGTAGACGATGAGCACGCATCCTCCCAAGCATCAGCAAATGCCTAGGAAATAATCATATATTAAATTTATATTGTTGCTATAGACTCATTTTGTTGATGTGAGCTCAAACAAATATATACACAGACCTGAGTGGCATCCGACCCATCTCCTTTAGCCCCGTAGTTCTTCACATTGAAGACCTTAGTCTGAGGTAGAGAAGATTTGCTTTCACCATAGCCTCCGACCTTCCGCATCAGAAGCGCGGATGGATTTTCATCGTATCCTAAGGTGATTCCCAAATCGTCGTAATATTTTCCATAAGAAGGCAGGAATTGGAGAGAGCATAGGAGAGAAACAAAGAGTAAGGAGGTCTTTGGGAGAGCCATCGATTAATGAAGTTTGGTTGCTGTTGTTGTTGTATGACTTGAACATATATGCTCCATTTATAGGGAGTTGATACGTGCATGATATGTGATGCGAGATGCATGGGAGAGTTTGCTCAACTCCAAATAATGGAAGGAAGCAACAGGTCCTCACGCATGTTTTCGTTTATTCAAGTCTGCCGTATTTTGTTGTAGTGGTCCGTACGTACTTGTGTACGTAATTAGCTACATTATATCACGTGAAAAATGATAAGAGAAATTATTTTGACCCGCAGCTTTGTGGTGATGGAAGCAATTGCTGCATGTTTTTTCTTTAACAACGAAGTTTGAAAATATACGATAACAAATCTGAAGCGAATAAATAATGGCTTTTTAATTACATAATTAATAATACCCACAATTAAGTAATAATATTGCGTGATGGGTTTTGCTATAATTGGGATTTCAAAGAGAGGCAATTTTTTACGTATAGATTAGAAAGATGAATGTTCCGTGAAATAAAAAAAACAGCAGCAGAGAGATGTTGGATGTCTGCCCACCACATGCATGGAAGAGGATCATATCCCTCGTGCATGGACTATGTTTTTTTTTAATTCGTAGAATTTGACGTGTTTAACTCGTTGTTTATGCAAGGAAAATGAGACCCGTATATGCATAAACTGCTAGACGTTCAACATCTTTAAGTTATATTTTATTCCAAAATTAGTGCAGAGTCTCAGAGATGATATCCATTCGTAATCCTAATCTGATCCAACTTGGATAACAATTTCGTGTGATTTGCCTCTTATAGAATAGAGTACCAAAGCAAACGATAACATACATGAGGATCTTAATTTGGTTTCCACCAAGTGGAGTTGACCGAACTCTCCCGTGCGTCTGTGATGAATTCGAGTCCCCCTCTATATTTAAACACTGGGTTATGGCAATCCTCCACACCTATGCGATACCTCTTTAGGTTGCATTCGTATTGGCAATCCTCGATCCCTTCACGTAGGGATGAAAACGAATATAAATATATTCCTATCCGTTCGTATATGTATTCATCAAATAGAAGATATGGATGTCATTTTCTCGTATTTGAAGTATATGAATGCGAATACGAATACAAATATTCAATATATGACAAATACGAGTATAGATACCATTATAGTATCCTCACATTTAAGCAAATACGAATGTTCAATTTTTGAGGATACAAATACAGATATGAATACGAATGTTTAAATTCTAGGTGATACCAATACTTATACGATACACAAAAAGTAGGCTTAGTAAGCTTTCTTTTATTATTTGGTTACATCTTTACGTTTTTCTTTTATTATTTAATTATTTTTATTTGCACATTCATTATTAAAATATTTAATATACATTTTATATATTGGAAATTATTATGAACCCAAAATGCTTATAATTTTTAACTAAATTTGGGCATGTATAGCATTCGTACATTAATTTGTATTCATTTGCCAAATATCCGTTCGTTTGGAGAATAAGCACTGGAATAAGGGATCAATTCCTTGCTCGTTGTGGTTTCCAAAAGTGCGGCTATTCCCATCTACTTCTCATTATTTCACATTATTCCAATCTTTATTCCACCTTATCTACCTTTATTCTACCTTATTCTCTCGTTTCCTATCTTTCCAGTCGAACAAAGAATAGAGTTTTGTTCTCCGTACTCTCCATCTTTATTCCAATATATTCCCGAACCGAGCGCCCCCGCCTCCCCCCCCCTCCCCCGATTTTTCTCGAGGTTTTCGACTAAACTATTTTTTCCCACCACGGTGGGGCCCATCGGTTATATTTTATTTCCTCTCTCCTCATTTAATATTCAAATCACGCACTTCTCTCTCTTCTATTTCAAAATTTTTTGTTATAATATACTATCGTTTCATTTAAAATTTATACAATACTGAACATCTAATAAATTTTCCTACCTTCAATAAAATCGCATTGCAACATACCCCCTCAACAATAAACCCTCCATTGAGACACCAGAACACATAAAAGGGTTATCCAACTGATAACCCTTCTTTCGAGGGTTATCCTCTGCAAGATAACCCTCTATCCAAACGTCCCTTTAGGGTTAATGATTCCTCAATTGGCTACTTAAGCCTAGTATGTGTGTACAAGAAGGCGTCCATTTATCTCCCTTCATTTCAGTTAACACTCAACATTTTAGATGAAGTATTAAACAAACTTGTACACTACTAAAAATATTTGTTTACGATATATAGTCATCGGTGGTTTCACAATAACTGTCAGCATTCACAATTTACCCTAATGATTTCACCTCAAATTGTCAATGATAAATGGACAACTGCAGCTTACAAAAGAGGTTACAAAATTTATTAAAAAAATTATCATAACTTACAAACAATGCTCCAATATAATGCTGGCTGAAAACACAATTAGATATTAGCATCATTTCACAAAAGCCACATGTAGTTTACAAAAATAGACCATTGATTTTACAAAAAAAACTTCGTAGTTTACAAATATTTCTCCAACAGAATCTTGGCTGAAAATAAAATTAAATATAATTAAATAAGATATTATGAAAAAAACTAAATTTAGACCTATATTATTTGAATATATCATGCACCATAACATGTATTTTCATAATTTAAGAAATAAACAAATGCACCACACATTTAATACATCCTAAAAATAGTATGCATATGATGTGTACCACATTTAATTTCTTTGCAATTAAACCCATCCAATTTATTGAGAAATGTAGTTGTAACAAAATTCCTTCCTTCCAGAAATGTTTCCCACGTGTACATCAATTAATTGACACGTTAACTAAGCATCCTATATATTAAGAAATATAGTTACAAATAAAATACAACATTCAGAATTGCAATATATTAAGAAATATAGTTACAAATAAAATACAACATTCAGAATTGCATGTAGCTTTGTAATCGGCTAAAGGGTTTTGTAAAAAAAGCAACTTTTGTAATATGATGAACCTTATTTCTAAATAAGAAATGTTATTGCATCGTGTTTGTATAGAAGTTTCAATGCATCCAATGAGTCATATATCTAAATATAGCAAGTCTTATTACATGATTATTTTAAATGAAATATTAATTACGGGAATCTCCCTTTTTAGAAAGTGAGGTTGGCTTGAAAACCACTCCATTCCACATGGCGGTTTCAATTGGGCGCACACTCATCATCCAACAATCAAAATTGATACCTTTTTATAATCAAGGAAATGTGCTACCGCAATTGAAATGCTCCCTACATGCATGTGTGTGTTTAATAAACTAAGCTAAACCCTAGTCCATAAATCACCTCAATCTCAAGCAACCACAACAACTCTTTGCCTCAACAACTTCATAGTATTCATAATAGGTGTATGTGTGTGTGTAGAGAGAGAGAGAGAGAGAAAGAGAGAAGCCCTCTACAATTATAACCAGTATTTTTGAAATCAGACTGACCATTTGGTTCGATCTGTCCGAGCGGTGAACCAAGCTCGGACCTGTTCGGTTAACCGGCTCTTGTTGGTTCGGTTCGAATTTCAAATTTTAAATAACTCGTCTGGTTCAACCTATTATTTTTAACCTGGTTTAACTAGGATCAACAAAAGTTGAACCATATTTACTTTTTAATTTATTTAAAAATAATGCTGGTAGGAGTTAAATCCATGACCTTTGGTTATCAATTTCAAACTCCTAGCCAACTACTCTAACATAATTTTTTCTTGAAATAGATTTTAAATATAATTAAACTACTATTATGTTATAAAGCAACTAGTCCAAGTTATATATACATATACGTGGATTTAATGGGGCTGCCTTACCCCTTATTTTTGATATTTTTTTATTTTTTTTGAAAAATATCACAATGTATATTCATCTATATATCTCTCTTACACGTCATTCCAATTTCATCAGAAACAGAGACCCATATGCCCTCCATCTAGAACAGGTAATTCTAACGGTCTTAAAATTGCTATAATCGACCTATTCTAGATGGAAGGCATATGAGTCGCTGCTTCTTACGAAATGGGAATAACATATAGGAGGGATATATAGATGAAAATACATTGCAATATTTTAAAAAAAACACCGAAAATGGTGCGGGGGCATCCCCATTAAACTCTCTCCCTCTCTCTCTCTCTATATATATATATGTGATATGTATGGCATTTGATGATGCATACGAAAAAATATATTATGTATAGTGTGAATTATATACATTGTCTATTTATTTTATTTACATTTCAAGTTTATTTAAGTATATATTATATATATGGGATTTTTACTCAGTAGACCTTATAAAAAATTTCAAATTACCTCTACGACCTTTGAAACAACATAATTCCCTCTCTTGATCCCTTAAACTTGCTGATCCTTACCATACAGACCATGTAGTTAACCTCCCTCCATTTACCCGTTAAAACTAACCAGATTACATTATATGTTTTTACATTATACCCATTTTGTTTATCAAATTTACATTGAGTGCCACTTCCCCTCATCTCCCTTTCTCCAACCAACACCCACCCACCTCTTCGACATCCGCCGCCCTCACCCTCCTCCAATCAAGACATTCCAGAAATCAACACAAGTTCCTCAAACCTGCCTAAGAAATTGGCACAAACATTTTGAAGGTATCCATAAAATCCGAAACTTAAAACTGTTGTATTCAAGATTGTATTTAGACTTTAATTGGAAAGTCTATGTAATTACAATTGGAAATAATTTGGTTCCAATTGGGAAACCAAATGGTTTGGAGGGAAAGTTGGGAATTCCCAAATTTGAAATATGGAAGTTTGGGTGGAAGTTTAGTACCACACCGGGGAGAACTAAACTTTTGGTGGACTTATATATGAGTTCACACCCCAAGCTCTTGTAGCAATAGTAGAGAGGAGGAATGGAGGACCACACACGCGCGCGCGCGCTCCGCTCCGCTCCGTCTCCGGCTCCGGCTCCGGCTCCGGCTCGGGAGAGTCAATTCGGATCTCGATACTTTTGCTGCGGTTTTCATTTGATAAGTCGATTAAATTAATCACACGATTAATTTAGTAAGTCGACTTAAATGGGAATTTATCTCGTCATTACGGGCGCGAGCCCCTCTATTTATATCCCTCACCCGACTCGGTTTTTCTACACTCGCAAGAAAAACCTATCCTTCACGCCGTCTCTCTCTGGTTCTTCCTTTCACGGACGAACGTTTTCTTCTTCCTCTCTCGGCTGCAGTTCTCTGAGGTACAATCGAGGACGATCTCGTTGGTGTGCGCCGACAACGATCGTGGCCGTCGTATCCTAGGAGCAGATCGCCAGTACCCTGCGCACCGGTATTGTGGGGGCGATATCTTCTCTAAGGACAGTCCATTTCATGGACGCTTCGGTGATTTCTAAACTGATCTCCATTTTATTTTGGTTGCCGCAATATGTTTTTTTCTTTACCCTTTCTGGATCATGCCCGTATTTATGTTTCTATTCTATTAATCGGTTCTTGTTTGCATTGTATAATCGGATAATGATTGGGAAACAAACGTTTAATGTAATTTTATTCGGTATTGTTTCTCTGTTAACTCATTTGGATCCGATAATTCACTATCTAATATATGCAATGGCAATCCTATTTACAACAATCTTAGAGAAGATATCCCGAACCGATTCTAGAATGTCGGAAACAATGTTTAAATCGAGGGTCGATATGACGGGTATGCCTGAAAAATTCGGTGGACGGAATTTTAAGCGTTGGCAACAACGCATGAAGATCTGGTTAACCACCATAGGGTTAATCTCGATGTTTGAAACCAACTGTCCTACGGTGGAGGCGGAAAACCCCTCACCCGATAGCCATAAGGCGCAATCTGCGTGGAAGGAACGCGACCGTATATGTCATGGTTGCATCTTGTTGGCTCTGTCCAACACGTTGTTTGACGTATATTGTTCATCCACGTAGACTGCGAAGGGGTTGTGGGAAGACTTGGATCGGAAGTATAACACCGAAGACCTCGGTATTGAGAAATACTCCGTAGCCAAATTATTGAAGTTTTCCATGGCCGAAGGGAAGTCTGTTTCTGAACAGGCACACGAGTTTTTACTCCTGCTCCATGGTCTAGAGGATGCCGAAATGAAACTTCTAGAGAAGTTTCAGGTCATGTGCATCATAGAGAAATTTCCCAAGTCGTGGGAAGAATTCGGTATGACCCTGAAACACAGAAAGGGAAAAATCTCTATGGATGACTTGATGGTGGCAATTGCCATAGAGGAGGAACACAGGAAACAAAAACCTGTGCTTCCTGTTGATATTCAGGCTAAGGTCAATTTCATGACCTCGAAGGGCAACGATAAAAAGGGAAAGGGTCCCAGTAACAATAAAATGAAATCAAAGGGCAAGATCCAGAAAAAGGCAAAGAATAAACCCTGCTGGCACTGTAATCAGGTTGGCCATTGGAAGAAGTATTGTCCGTCTTTGAAGGCTCAACCTAAGGCTACAGACGGGAGTCCACAAGTGAACATGATCACTATGGGACTCGGGGCTAGCGAGGGGTATGTCTCTGTAAAACCTGAACTATACCATATCCATGATCCAAATGAGTGGCTCGTGGATACGGGAGCCAATGTAAACATATGTTCTGACAGAACGTTGTTTTCTTCTTATCAGACCTGCAACGGTGGGACTGTGAAGATGGGGAACGATTCTGCAGCCAGGGTGCTAGGGTCGGGACAAGTCAACTTAGGGTTCTCCTCTGGACGAGTCTGGACGTTGCATAGGGTGCTGCTTGTTCCTGACATCAAGAAGAATGTGTTATCTGGCTCCATCTTAGTTATAAATGGTTTTGAATTAAACTTTAAATGTAATAAAGTTGTTATTATGAGACATGGTGTCTTTTATGGAAAAGGCTATTTGGCTGACTTTGACTTGTTATTTAGAATTAGATGTGATTCAGTAAACATTAATGAAGTGAATGTTTTGAATGCTGAATGTTCTAGTTCCGTGTCTCATGTTGTGAATAATCTAGAATCTTGTGATCTGTGGCATGGTAGATTGGGACATGTAAACCTAAATTCAATTAAAAGAATGATGAATTTAGATTTGATCCCTAAACACGCAGTTGATAAAACTCAAAAATGTGAAATTTGTGTGCAAGCTAAGACACCTACGAAGTCTTTTCAGTCTGTCTCTGGAGATAGTGAGATCTTAGATCTGGTGCACACGGATATCTGTGAGTTTAATGGTGTGTTGACCCGAGACAATAAGAAATACTTTATCACCTTTATAGATGATGGCAGTAGATACTGCTATGTATATCTAATGAAAACCAAGGATGAAGCTTTAGAGAAATTTCTTATCTTTAAGAATGAAGCTGAGACACAAACAGGAAAAGTGCTTAAACGCCTTAGGTCAGATAGAGGAGGTGAATATACCTCAAACTTATTTGATGAACAATGCAAATCTTTTGGCATAGTTCATGAAGTTACGGCCCCATATTCACCGCAATCAAATGGGATAGCAGAACGGAAAAATAAAACCTTAACTGATATGATCAATGCTCTTCTACAGAGTTCTGGACTTCCAACCTATATGTGGGGAGAAGCCTTGAATACGGCTTGCCATATTCTGAATAGGGTGCCTCCAAGACATATGGAAAAGTGTCCCTTTGAACTTTGGAAAAATAGGAAACCGAGTTTAAGATATCTCAAAGTGTGGGGTTGTCTCGGTAAGGTTTTAGTCCCAGAACACAAGAGAAAGAAACTTGATCCTAAAACTGTTGATGCGGTCTTCTTAGGTTACCTAGAAAATAGCTATGCATATAGGTTCTTGGTAATTCGGTCCGAGATACCGGGCATAGATGTCAACACTATTGTTGAACTCCGTGATGCTACCTTCTTTGAGGATGTCTTTCCATTAAAGACTGGGATTCCTCAGAATCTGACCATTGAGGGCGACTCCACATCAGGATCTATTCTAGATCAAGTGGAAAGGATATCGAATGTGGGGGTTGAGACTCAACCTGAACCCAATGATCTTTCTGAAGAGATTGAGCCAAGGAGGAGTAAAAGACCTCGGATAGCCAAGGATCTGGGTAGCGACTTCGTTGTCTACCAAATCGAGGGTGATCCCCAAGTTACAAGGAAGCCATGGCTTCATCTGAAGCAAAACAATGGAAGGAAGACATCAAATCTGAGATGGATTCCATTATGGCTAATGGGACTTGGGAGTTGGTTGATTTACCCAAAGGGTGCTCTACCATTGGGTGCAAGTGGGTGTTTAAGAGAAAGCTTAGACCTGACGGATCAATTAAAAAGTACAAAGCCAGATTAGTTGCCAAGGGCTTTAGGCAAAAGGAAGGTATCGATTATTTTGATACATATTCCCCTGTGACTAGGATGACCACAATCCGGATGCTCATAGCATTGGCATCTGTATATGATCTCTCTATCCACCAAATGGATGTGAAGACTGCCTTCTTGCATGGCGATCTTGAGGAAGAGATCTATATGGATCAACCTGATGGGCTTGTGACTCCTGGGAATGAGGGAAAGGTTTGCAAGCTTGTCAAATTCCTTTACGGATTGAAACAAGCACCAAAGCAGTGGCATGAAAAATTTGACAAGACTATTTTGTCATGTGGCTTTAAGGTTCATGAATCCGACAAGTGTGTTTATTCCAAGGTGAAAGGTGATGAGTGTATTGTCTTGTGCCTATATGTTGATGACATATTGTTGTTTGGATCACATATAAGGATTATTAATGGGACTAAGGCATTCTTGAGTAGCAAGTTTGAGATGAAGGACATGGGTGTTGCTGATGTGATCTTGGGTCTCAAACTGACAAGGTCAGTTGATGGGATTGTAATTTCTCAATCTCACTATGTTGAGAAGGTACTTGAGAAATTTGGATATCAAGATTGCAAAGCTGTAAGCACTCCTTTTGATTCATCCAAAACACTGTTTAAGAATAAAAGTGGAGTACCTATAGCCCAGCTAAGGTATTCACAAGTGATAGGAAGTTCAATGTATCTTGCAAATTGCACGAGACCTGATATTTCATTCTTGGTTGCAAAGCTGAGTAGATACACTAGCTGTCCTGATCGTACTCACTGGGAGGCTCTGGATCGAGTACTGAAGTACTTGAAGGGAACTATTTCCCTTAGTTTGCATTATGGTAGACATCCATCTGTACTAGAAGGATACAGTGATGCAAGCTGGATAGGGAAAATAGAGGAGTCTAGGAGTAATGGTGTTACAGGGTATGTATTTACCCTTGGAGGCGGTGCAGTCTCCTGGAGGTCTGTGAAGCAGACCATTCTAGCTCGATCTACTTTTGAGGCCGAGCTGTGTGCTTTGGACACCACTGGAATTGAGGCTGAATGGCTAAGGGAACTTCTGTCTGAAATTCCCATGTTAGGTCAGCCTGTTCCTGCGATCTCGGTACATTGTGATAATATGACCACAATTGCCAAGATCAAGAGTTCAAAGTTCAACCAGAAAATAAGGAGACATATACAAATCAGACTTAAGATGTTAAGGGATTTGGTATCTCGAGGAGTGTTGGCTGTGGATTTTGTTGGATCCAAAGACAACACGACAGATCCGTTGACTAAGGGACTTAATAGATCTTTAGTCCTAAAGTCTAGGCTTGGGATGGAACTGAGACCCATTGGGAGTTCCTCTACAGTAGCAACCCAACCTATCTGAGTGGAGATCCCACAAAGTAGGTTTAATGTGGTAATAACAAGCTGTTTGGAGAACTGGTTGGCACTCTAAGTTTAATGCGTAAGCATGAGTGTCTTATCCCTGGAAGCCTGAGTGCCATTTAAGCTGCAAGTTTAGGAAGAGCGTAGGCTCTGAATGGGTTCAAGCCTTTGGACAGGATGTTAGCAGTGCATCCTTGAAGAACGCCACCTATGTGAGTGTTACTGTGGGCCGCAGTTAAAGGAAGAGGGTCTTTCCTGAACACACTCATGAAACAGGATAAGGGTGTATGGCCTTTAAGAGCACCAACCCTGAAGATTGTACCAAGAACAATGCTTTGTTGTTTCTACCGTATACTTTAACACTAAGGTCTGAAGTTCAACGTAGTTCACTTCGTTCCTGTTAAAGTGAAAGTAGTAAACTCAGGTAGAGGTTCAAACCGGAAGGTACTTTTACTGAAAGCAAAGTGTGGACAGCCGAAAGAAGTCTTTTAAATCCTTTTGAATATCTTTTTCAAATTGGTGAATTCGTGGGGGATTGTTGTATTCAAGATTGTATTTAGACTTTAATTGGAAAGTCTATGTAATTACAATTGGAAATAATTTGGTTTCAATTGGGAAACCAAATGGTTTGGAGGGAAAGTTGGGAATTCCCAAATTTGAAATATGGAAGTTTGGGTGAAAGTTTAGTACCACACCGGGGAGAACTAAACTTTTGGTGGACTTATATATGAGTTCACACCCCAAGCTCTTGTAGCAATAGTAGAGAGGAGGAATGGAGGACTACACACGCGCGCGCGCGCGCTCCGCTCCGTCTCCGGCTCGGGAGAGTCAATTCGGATCTCGAATCTCGATACTTTTGCTGCGGTTTTCATTTGGTAAGTCGATTAAGTTAATCACACGATTAATTTGGTAAGTCGACTTAAATGGGAATTTATCTCGTCATTATGGGCACGTTTTTTGGGATCCGAAAGGATGCGTCGGGACGCGTTTTTTGGAAACCAAAGGTCGCGTCTTCAGGACGCGAGCCCCTCTATTTATATCCCTCACCCGACTCGGTTTTTCTACACTCGCAAGAAAAACCTATCCTTCACGCCGTCTCTCTCTGGTTCTTCCTTTCACGGACGAACGTTTTCTTCTTCCTCTCTCGGCTGCAGTTCTCTGAGGTACAATCGAGGACGATCCCGTTGGTGTGCGCCGACGACGATCGTGGACGTCGTATCCTGGGAGTAGATCGCCAGTACCCTACGCACCGGTATTGTGGGGGCGATATCTTCTCTAAGGACAGTCCATTTCATGGACGCTTCGGTGATTTCTAAACTGATCTCCATTTTATTTTGGTTGCTGCAATATGTTTATTGCTTTACCCTTTCTGGATTATGCCCGTATTTATGTTTCTGTTCTATTAATCGGTTCCTGTTTGCATTGTATAATCGGATAATGATTGAGAAACATACGTTTAATGTAATTTTATTCGGTATTGTTTCTCTGTTAACTCATTTGGATCCGATAATTCACTGTCTAATATATGCAATGGCAATCCTATTTACAACAAAAACAACCATTATCCTTGATCTTTAATCTAAGCTTACCAGCGGAATAGTCAGATATATGAAATTACTAAAGGCTGAATCCTTGGCATTAGAATTTTATAGTGCTCAATGCAAACTCCATAATAAAATATTGGCCTTCTGAATCCAAGTTTATTATTGGATTGTATAAAAAATGCGTTGAAATAGAAGGAAAAAAACACGATTCTTCTAACCAAAGAGGAATATGCATTCCAAAAACTAGCAGAAATCCACAGAAGCGGATTACCTACAAAAGAATTTGGCATACATAGCCTAGACCTTCTCCTCAACCACCCGACGTTCAACGTAGATTCGAAGGTCACCGAAAAGGAATAGGAAATGGCAGATGATCCGAGAGCAAGGGTGATGGCACGATAGTGGTGGGAAGAATTGACGATGGAGCGCAATGCGTAGAGGAGAGAGAGAAGAAGAGAGAGGTTTTGTAGTTTGGGAAGAAGAGAAAGGAGGTGGAAGATCCACCGTTAATTTTTACCTCTGGTTAGATTAACTCACACTATTGACTCAAGTAAAAGTACAACTAAGAGTCTATGGGGTGAGAAGGAGCAAGTTTACGGAGTCGGAGGGGGAATTAGGTTGTTTCAAAGGTCGTAGAGGTAATTTGAAAGTTTTATATGATCTCCTAGGTAAAAATCTCATTATATATATTATTTCATTTCAGTTTAATTATCCACTTCGGTCACTTTTTTCACCGATCCGATTTAATCCGATTTTAAATAATGATGACATCATAATTCGGTTGCACCGGTTTGATTACATAGTTCAACCCCATCACCATAACTAAACAACAGATATAGCATTCATCGTTAATTCTAAATTTAAAAAATAATTTCCGAGAAAATAATATCATCATTATATATTTAACTACGACTAATATTGTGACAAAGTTTGAAAAAAATCACTATAAATCTATTTTGTTATAGTGATTATTTTGATAAAAAAAGTTGCAACAAAGTCTAAATGCTTATACTAAGGAAAATACAAGTTATTAATCACTTGTAATATGTGATCTGTTATTAATTTGAATTTATGATTCATCTCAATGTGGACCAAAAACTATCGATTGTGTTTCCTCCATATGTTGGATTCAATAAAAAAAAACCCACTTCATCCACTCTCAGATTCGAGAGGAACAAAGATAGAATAAGGGATTAAAATTCGCAATCTTAGACTATTATAACATTTTCAAGAATTCAAAATTCATTATGTATACTAAGATAAGATGGCGAAGCTTTCCACCTTTATCTGCATAGAGAAGACATCCTCCAAATTTCTAAGAGATAAATCACATTTATTCCTTATTTTTTACTCATCCGAATGGCCTAATTTTCATGTAAGAGGTTGACATCAAATCAACAATTTTCTCACTACCAAACTTAAACTAGCATGACTAACAGTGTGGAGCCAAAGTCAAAAAACCACCGATAATGATTACACGGGTCTATGGAAAGAAAATAAGCGCAATAGTTTTTGGACATGCGAGCCCACGACGAGCCATTATGCAATAAATGTTATTACACATATCATTCCCTGATCTGAAATGAAGAATAAATAATTTACATATAAGGTCCATCTGTACAATTAGGGTTATGTATCATGGCCATCTTGATGATCATATAGATGTTGATTAATCATAAAGGCTGGTGTTTGGATGAATATCTAAGGAGTTAGATAGAGGACTCATCAAGCATCGTCAAATGATTATTAAGAGATGATCTCCAGCCTGAGTAGGAGATGGCAATCCTTTCTCACAAAGGCTAATATCTGGCCGACCTCTTGATGCATGTCCTCTGCATAGGAATAGTGATTCGGAGGTGTCAGATTAGTTAGGTCAATGGGTTGACTTAGGATCGAGATAACCTAAGTCCTATGTTTAATGCTGTCACAGCATAGGCACGCATCCTCTGACCGGAGACAGATGTATTGCTATATGTCTGAGTATGTACATTTGGCAGACCGATAGGTTGATGGCCTAATCAAGGTCTATACACCGGCGAGCTGGTGTGCATATAAGGGCATATGAGTAATATGATCTCTCAAAGGGATCATATAGGTTCACTACTGAACCGGAAGACATGAGCTCACTCATGAGATATTGGGAAGAATCAAATTCCGTGCACGGTCGTCTCGCTTTGGAAGCTTGACTGAATTTGTAGGTTTGATATATACTTTTGGAAAGTGTATGATCAAGACCTAGGTATGATATATGCTTTTGGAAAGTATATGATCGATACCAAATCCCAATGATCAAATGAGAAACTTATTGATAAAACCCTGAAGAAGACAGTATAAAATTGATCTTGATCTTCGGGTTGATCATGGGTCTTCCAATATGCAGGATGTACAGGTATTGGGAATACCTGAGGGTGATGTGATCATAAACGATTGTATATCCATGACGCTTCCATTCCGAGGGAGTGATGAAACAGGTCTGGATTTTAGTGACTCCTTCCAGTAGAGAAGCAATCTGATCTTAGTCCAATTGTTGGACATTGGTCTGAATGAGATTCAGATTCAATGAGAAGATTAGATTTGCGATCTTGATTTAATCAAACATCTATGGGAGGTTCGTAAGATCTGGATTTTGAGATAAGTTCTCAATATCCAAGTCACTATACGTGGAACAATACAATCGCCCTGTCCTTATCTCCAAGTATCTGCGGAGAAAGCACATTATGCTTGAAAGGGTTCAAGAATAATTCATTTGGTGAAATGCATATCCAAGCAAGAAGGACTTGATGATTAAATGAGATTTAATAATCAAGCATAATATGAATGGGATTCATATTGTGAGAATAATTATCCAAGATAATTAAATAGGATTTAATTAACAAGGATTAGAGAATGTGAATAATACTATCCATAATATTTGTGTATTATAAAAATAATTTATAATATACATATATTCAAGAGAGAGAAATTTCGTAAATAGCATTTGTTAATTATTAAATGTGGATTGGATTCGCATTTATTAATTAATTGGGAACGTAATTTACAAATTAGTTTGGGTTGTGAATTTGATTCACATTTTTTTCGATGGCATGATTGAAATATTCACAAATTAATTTGGAATTAATTTGGTGGATATTATTGCAATAATAGAGATAATAAGATAAAATAAAACGAGACAAAAATTACCACCTAAATAAAGGTGGTGTCACTTATGACTTATTCATAGGTGACACCCCCTATAATTTAGGGTGGTTTGTTGCCTCCCTTTTTGTTATCACATTATCTCTTGATAAATTGATTTATATTAAATTAAATTGTGTTGATAATGTTGCAATATATATTTAATTTAAATATAAATAAATGTTGTTGATTTTAACCAACAACAATCATAGCCATTGATTATTACATAGATCAAGCATGGCCGTTGGATCTATGTGTCCCATGGATTGAGATCCATTAGATCCTAAACTAATATAAAAGAGGGCTAGCGTAGCCTTTCTTGGTACATTACTAAGAATTGTAGAAGCCTACTACTCTCCCTCTCTCATTCTCGCCCTCTCTCTTTCTCTTCTCCATCAAGTGGTCGTCCACTTTGTGTAGAGAAGAGAGACTCTCGCCTTCGCCTTCGACGACTCGGGGATCTCCTTCTTCTTTGGGCTGCTTGCTCTAAAGGAAGATGACGAATTTCGTTTGGCGAAATCAGGGGATTCATTGATTGGATCTTCATCGAGGATTGCGGGAGGTTCGCATCTCATCATCGCACCCGCAAGTGCATTCTTCGTGGATCGGACTTAAGACAGGAGGATCTCTTGTTTGGGATCTCACGATTACAATCACGCTCCAAGAGGTATTACTTATACTTTGTGGTTTGTTGAAACGATCCGAGAAATGTTCTCGTGATCATGTGGTTTCATCACTTGTTGAAAAAATTTTAATTTCCGCCGCATCTAGCGACTAGTGCGACTAGTTGCTCCGATTGCATATGATGCAATCGACACGCTTCCGTGATGCGCTTGAGGATTCTCAATATCCTTCATTAGTTACATTTTAAATGTGTTTTCCGGTAGCGGATGTGAAGATATTCACATCTATTTATACAATATACTAAAGCTGAGTTCCTTTCTTAACTTTCATGAAATTAACACATGACACTGTGTCTGCTCCTTCGGTAAAATGCACTATCATCTTTCTTTCCCCCTCTTCCTCTCTCCCACTCTCTATCTCTCTCCTCCATCTCTTTCTATAATAGGAGATGGTCTCCATCTCTCTCTCCCCTCCCCTCTCACACAGTCACACTTCATGCCACTCCCTCCCTCTACTCAGACGTGTCTCTTAGCACCACATTGAGTAGTTCTGAGGAGTCGGAGGGGAGGGAATCTGTATAAGATAAAGTATTATATTTTACTTTCCAAAGGTAAGGTAACACGTTGAAATCTACGATATAGTTCAAGGACTTTTGTGTAATTTCCTCTAACATCATGCGGAGATTTTCGGTGTTCGATATAATCATTCGGTGCATCTATATTCGTCACCTTAAGCTCATCTCAACACAACCAACCAAAATTAACAACAAACCAACCAAAATTAACAACAAAACAAATAATGATGGTTAACCGGTCAGAAAAATTCATTATTTTGCATGTGTATTAAAACCATCGACCCTTTTAATTTGTCTGTCATTAATACCGTCTTTGGGCTTCATCTCCAAATGGATTGCCGCGTATGTCCTCACAGCCATTCCCAGACCACGTCACAGCCGCATGTTCGGCCGATCCACTTTATTAAAAAAATATTTGATCAATTAGAATTTAAACCTCATCTGGAACTATAATCTTACTGTTGACCCTTTTCCATTACAACATGCCCATTCAACATCAAATTTATTCCAACTTATATGCCATTATCGGTTGATGAACCGATGGACAACATTGTATAATTAAACTTGGTATTTTTCTCCAAATGGATTGCCGCGTATGTCCTCACTGCCACTCCCAGATCACGTCACAGCTGCATGTTCGGCCGATCCACTGTATTAAAAAAAGATTTGATCAATTAGAATTTAAACCTCATCTGGAACTATAATCTCACTGTTGACCCTTTTCCATTACAACATGCCCATTCAACCTCAAATTTATTCAAACTTCTATGCCATTGTCGTTTGATGAACCGATGGACAACATTGTATAATTAAACTTGGTATTTTTTCTTCAAATGGATTGCCCTGTATGTCCTCATAGCCACTCCCAGACTACGTCACAGCCGCATGTTCGGTCGATCCACTGTATTAAAAAAAGATTTGATCAATTAGAATTTAAACCTCATCTAGAACTATAATCTCATTGTTGACCCTTTTCCATTACAACATGCCCATTCAACATCAAATTTATTCAAACTTTTATGCCGTTGTTGTTTTGATGAACCGATGGACAACATTGTATAATTAAACTTTGTATTTTTCAAGGCATTTAGCAATGTTCTTTCTCTCTTAACAACAAAAATACTTATGCTATAACTATGAGTTTCTAGATATGATATGTAATACGAAAATACTGACCTTCTCCATAAAATTTGATTTCAAGATATGGCATGTGTAATACTACATATGACAATTTGAAAATAGCCATCTGAAATATATCACACGGGGCCTATGATAGCTCTATATGCGGGCCTATGATAGGTCTACGCGGGCTGGTCCACGGGCTTTGGGATCGGACCCATCGTTGCTCGAGCTCGACCCAAAATTCGATTTGGACCAAAAATTAAGACCAAGCCCACCCAGCTATTGCTCGAGTTCATGCCTAGATCTGGTTTTAGCGAGACGGGCATCGAGCTGGGTCGGACCGTCCCAACCCAATGCTCATCCCTAACATCACCCAGCTTTTACCTCTACTCCGCATACGACGTCATTCTGAGGTGTGCCTTTAAAGTTTGAACGGAACCGCTAAAACTGGATTAACCACTACAAGAAAATTGACCTAAGGCAACGAATAATTTAATATTCGTTGTCATATCTTCTATAGTTAAATATGTTAAATATGCAACAACGAATATTATTTGTTGCTTACTTCTTTAAATTCGCAACGAATAATGGTGTTGTTGCTATATTCCTCGCAACGAATCATATAACAACGATTATTCGCTATCGTTTTCTTCTAATCATTTCTAAATATGGCAACGATTAGCGTGAATTTTAACGAATAATTCAACGAAAAAATCGTCGTTATACGGACATTTAATAATGAATATGATATTAGTTGTTAATTACAAGTACAAAAGATCATTCGACAATGAATACTATTCGTTGTTATATCTTTAACATCGTAACATATAGTAACGAATATTCAAATTATTCGTTAGCTTAGATCCAATTTCTTGTAGTGAACCCGACCTATCCAACCAGTTGAACTTATCAGACTAATCTTGTTTTGATAACATTGGAGTATATTGTTGTGCATATATACATATGAATCTAAATGTTAGTACTCTCTTAATTAATTGATGAGTTAAACCAGGTGTCAAAGAAAGAGATACCTACTCCTAACACTTCTCCACTTTATTTTATTATATATTACAACTCTTAAAATATCCATAAGGTATCTCGGTAATGCTTAATTAATGCCATTTTTCAGGAGATAATGATATAAATACCATAATTATATTTTTATCAACCCTTCTACCTCGTCATATTACAACAATTTACTATATATGATGTGTTATATAAAATTTCATGTAAGTTACAACCCTTCTAACATTACGTGGTGCACGATGTTATCCACTTAATTATGCACCATCCCAAAATATAGCCCAGCATGGAAATTTTTAGGAATAAATATTCCTAGAATAATGGCTCTTATGTAGATCAATCGATGTTACATATTATCCCACATGTGAAGTAATAGGACAATCACTATCCTTATATGACACATGAAATATCATTGGACAACAAAGAAATAAACATAGATAAACGAAATGATTGCACATGTATTGAAATTATTATCATTGAAAAAAGTACTTATATGAGGCCTAATGTATGGAAAATGATTGAAATCAATGTGAACACTCAATACAAAAATGATTTATAAAGTTTAACCAAGAATATACCTGATCTAATATGGGCATCTTCATGAACAATCAACTTGGATATAATCACAGGAAAGTTTTTACATTATTAAATTTCCCACACGAATATAGTTATTCTATCAGCTAAAAGCTTTCCCACCTGAATATAGCTACAGGATCATTACATGATATCACTTAGGACTTGCTTATTTGGAGAATACACACTGAATAAGGGGTCCATTCCTTGCTCGGCATGGTTCTCAAAAGTACAATTGTTCCCATCAAAATCTTATTATTTCACCTTATTCAACTTTTATTCCTATCTCTATTCCACCTTATCTATTATTATTCTATCTTATTCTTTTTATTCATATCTTTCCAGCCGAACAAAAGATAGACCTTTATTCTCCTTATTCCTCATCCTTATTTTTGCTTATTCCCGAACTGAACGCTCCTTAGATCGTAAAATTTATTTAAGCTCAACAAATGCAAATGGGGATCGATATATTTTCGTGATCAACACCTCAACTGGTCTACATAAGCTCAGTAAAGAGAGTGACACGATAAGACAGGTAACGATTCTGAATTGTAGAGATTGTTTAAAAGCTTTATATTACACAACCTTCTAAATAAGCCACAATGTGGTAGGCAACTTGAACTTTTAATTACATGAAGTTTTTATCTTTTAACGTGGATTGAAAATAAGTTAGAGTCAGTTGTGAGATTGGTCAAAGATTGTATATCAAGAGTACTGAATTTGTAAAGTTATCAAATCTCAATACATTTCAAAGGTGTATGCTTGCCATATTCGTAGTCATGATGGGTGAATTTCTAGAGTCTTCATGAATGGTTTCTTGGTCTACGGAGATTTTTTCAACTAATGTCTAGCTCATCTAGAACAAGTTCTCGTTAAGTGTTGTTAAGTAAACCTTGTTCTCTCTTTAGAAAAGAATCACATCATGGTGTCTGAGGGAGATTATGTTGGCACATGCCATCTCCAAAATCGAATGGAAATTAACCATGTCAAGGTGATTGCGAATAGGAACCTTGAAGCACCTACCAATATAAAATAGCTACAATCATTTTTGAGGCATGTTGGTTTTTACAGACAGTTTATAAATGATTTTTCAAAGAATGTCTGATTGTTAGAGGAGCTATAAGGAAAATACATCGAATTCATTGTAGATCATAAAAGAGCCTTTAGACTTTCGAGCAACTCATGTAAATGGTTCTGTTCTAACATCATCTGATTGCTCTTTCCTATTTGAGATCATGACGAATTAGATACATTCAGTTTCAAAGTTAAGGATGCATTTGGAAAAAGAAGGGTTGACGTCTCATTCGCAATTCACTATACATGTAATATTTGTAGTAGAATTTCAATCTCATCTATTGGGGTCAAAAGTGATTGTATAGACCACTTGGTTATCTGAGTATTTGATAGAACAGAAAGATGCAAAAATAAAAAATATGTCTACTATTTTGATAGCGGGTGGTTTCACATGAAAAACAACAGATTATATAGTACAACACAAACTTTACTAATAATAATACACTCTAAGGGTGTGTTCGGTTCGAGAATAAGCATGAATAAGAATAGGGAATAAGGAGAATAAAGGTCTATTCTTTGTTCGGCTGGAGGATAGGAATAAGGAGAATAATGTGAAATAAAGGTAGGTAAAGTGGGATAAAGATAGGAATAAGAGTGAAATAAGATGAAATAATGAGGAATAATCATGTATCACTGGAAACGTGTCGGAAGAAGAATTGACTCCTTATTTTAGGGCCTATTCTCCATCCAAATCCAAATAGGGCAAGTTTGTCGTGGTAGGCTCTCTTCTTGAGAGTGGGATTTTGGGAACCATACCTTTCCGAATATTTGCTCCGCCTGCAACCTTGGTGATCCACACTCCTCACACACCCAAGATGACCTCTTCCACATCCCTCCCCACCTTCCTCCCCATCCCAATCCCTCCACCCCAAACCCTTCGTTCCAATTCCCTCTCCACCTTCCCCCTCCGCCTCCCCTCCCCGCGACTCCGCTCACGCCCTTCTGCCTCCGTCACCGCCGCCATCACCCCCGCCGCGCCGCCGTCACTCCCCTTCCGCGTGGGGCACGGGTTTGACCTCCACCGGCTGGAGCCGGGGCTTCCCCTCATTGTCGGTGGCGTCGACATTCCCCACGATCGCGGCTGCGAGGCCCATTCCGACGGTGATTAGAACCAATTCCGGTCGATTTGGTGTAACGATGGTGTTGGGATCGGTTTGGTAATGGTGTGTGTGCGGAATTCGCAGGGGATGTGCTTTTGCACTGCGTGGTGGATGCGGTTCTCGGGGCGTTGGGGTTGCCGGACATCGGGCAGCTGTTCCCGGACTCCGATCCGAGGTGGCAGGGGGCTGACTCGTCCGTGTTCGTACGGGAAGCGGTGAGAGCATCTTTCTTCTTCTTCTGTTGATGATGATAATTATCATTCGGTCGTTCTCGGTGCAATTTAGGGCTAGTGTATTTAAGCATAGAGAATGCGGTCGGAAATGCCTGAATTCTGTTGTTGTGCTAGATTGTCGACTCCATGAATTAGTTTGTGGTGTGTGTTGGATGTAGAGATTGTTGAGAAAATCGGTCTACATGTGCTGGATTTGAACTTGTTGGGGGCATTTGGTGTTTTTGTTCCTCGTACTAACGATGCACATGTTACGCTGTAAGAGTTTAAGCAAGGAGATAGTGTCATGGAACAATGGAGTTCAAGGAGCTGTTGAGGGTGGTTATAAGAAGCTTAAGAAAGTATAGGAGCTGCAGTGATACATACTAGAAGTAAAGGGATCTAGAAAATGAGGAAATGTGAGGGAAGATGTGCTTACTGCAGAAGGTTTTGCTGGAGGAAAGTTTGGGTATGTGCAAAGAGCACAAGGAGAAAAGGACCGTGAGATTGGGTATGACCTCAACCAGGTTCTTCCCTGGAACTGCCGGCACGTGCCAATGGTGTTTTGCGGTGAGTGAATATGTCAAGCTCCTCTTCTTTCTATGCCCAGTTGCCAAGGAGGTGTGGGTGGCATCACATGTGGAGCTGGAGTCAAACCGTTGATTGGGTTGGCTTTTGGGACTTGATGGATAATTTGGGAAATGCATGTGATCATACTAAGGTATGAGTGATGGTTATTTTTTGTTGCCTAATTCCATGGAGATAGAATGTATATGGAAAATGTTGTAGAGCATGCGAAAAAGTTAGACTTTTTGGTTTTTGTAACTCTTTTTTTGATGCTTATTGTGAATATTATAGAGCTTAGGGGAGGGCATCTACACGTTATCACACCCTCTTTTTCCTCAAAAAAAATATTAATAATGAAACCAAACATATCACAAGGACCCGGAGTCAAACAAGGCCTTAGTGTGCTCAAATATATTCTCAGTATAACTACCTTCTTGCTGGAACATCACAATATCCCTTGCCAGTTAAAGTGCCCAAAAGAGTCCCAAGGGTTTCATCCGTATTATGCCAAGAGAGGCCCGACACCTCCTGACATTGTCAGAGTCCACTGGATCCATTGTCATCTGAAATCAGATATCCCTAGCTAGCATGGATACACAAAAAAGGTGATCCACATCTTTAGGAGTGCACAACATGCCACATTCGTCATGCAGATAATCTTTGCTTTGCACCTATGTCATGATTCCCTTCATTCTTAAAATTATGAGAAGGTCTTCATCCAAAGAGGTGTTTTGGACTCTCAAATTAATATGCAATCTCTAGACAAATCATCCAGATTGCATTATATATCAAAAGGGTAATCAAGATCATATAAGTGTTAGCAAATAGATGAAGATACGGATATAGGTGTTTATATATCCGTATCCATTTTAAAATTTGTAATGAATATGAGATATGAATATCTTATGGATATTAAAAATCACAAACCATATAACATATATATTGATTATTTTATGAATAAGAAACATCTTGACACTTATAATTAGAAAGAATATTTTTGAAAAGTTGAAATTAATAGCCGACTAAGTTAAAATTACATTTAGCTACATATGCATATGAATATATGAGTTAATATAGTAATGCGCTAATTGGAATAACTCTTGTATAAAAGATATACATTTTTCTTCCTACGTCATAAAATGACTCTAAAATGCAATATATTACATGTAATCGTTAACATATTTAGATATATGTCTATACACAGTTTTTATTATGCATATATCCATTTGTATAGAAAATGATAATACAGAAGAATAATCAGAGATAATAATGATAAATAATGCATTTAGTCCTTTTTTAAGACTGCAAGCTTCAATATGGGCTTTGGTGCTTACAGACCACTTGCTTCCAGAAAGAATAATGAATAATACACGAGTTTACGTGGAACCCTTATCTATAAGGAGTATGGTGAAACCAAGGGGGAACACCTCAGACGGTTGATGTCTATATCGAATTCTATCTCAATGAATACATGTGGTGTCTGGCTTCTTATATAACCCCACTAACATGACCAAGTCCCACTCATGCATGATGTGTGCCTAAACCTGAATGCATGTGGTACCCATCCAACGATGTATACTCCAACACTCCCTCTCAAGTTGGAGCATACAATGCTTCGTTTGGAGAAATCGAAAGAAAGCACTTATTCACTAGATACAAGTACTATGGATAATATCAACTCAACGCATACTCTGTTGGTTGTCTAATGAGGATGTTACTTATCATGTCATGCTGATGAGGAGGAATTGGAGGGATGGAGTGCAAACGACGATCCGTAGAAATATCTGGATTAATGACTAGCTTGTATACTATGTATTGCATTTGTCAAAGTCACCTGAATTGAAATGAATCTCCTCCACGAAGTACTCTGGCTTATAACATGTTGGCATTCTTCACACTATGTGCAAAACCTCTCCTATTTCTCCGAAGGGCCAAGCGTTATGCGAATATCCATATGTAGCTCTGAGACGTGGGTCACTCTTAACCTGGGGAGGATCTTGTGCTGGAATTCACAAACACCGAAAAAAGTCATGGGAATATCCATGTTGGAGTTCATGATCGCAGAAGAAAGTTGTGGGAATATTTTTACTGGAGTCCATGATCACTGGTATAAAGACCTTTCTCAAGTGAGATGCATTAAGGACGAGGACTGTCATGTGCTTGTTACTCAGAAGGATATAAAGACTAGATGGGAGCAGTACTTCCATAAACTTTTTATTGGGGAAGGAAATAGAGAGATCACTTTGAGTGATCTAGCTAGTAGTGAAAGTTACTTGAATCGTGCTAGCTATAGACGGATACAAAGAAAGGAAGTAGAGGAGGCTTTGAAGGTTATGAAACTCGGGAAAGATGTAGGACCGGATGACATCCCTGTAGAAGTATGGAGAGTTTTAGGTGAGTGTGGTTTGACTTGGCTTACGAATCTATTCAATGTTATTTGGCGAAGCAAGAAAATGCTTGAAGATTGGAGGAGTATCGTGGTGCCTCTTTATAAGAATAAAGGAGACATTCAAAATCGTTCAAATTATAGAGGTATCAAGCTGATGAGTCACACTATGAAAATTTACGAATGTGTGCTCGAAAGAAGGTTGAGGCAAGTTTCCAACGTAAAAGAAAACCAATTAGGATTCATGCCAGGTCGCTCAACGATTGAAGCCATCCATTTGCTGAGGAGAACAATGGAGATTTATAGAGCTAAAAGGAAGAACCTCCATATGATATTTATTGATTTGGAGAAGGCTTATGATTCTGTCCCATGAGAGATATTGTGGAGAGTTTTGGAGAAGAGACAAGTACCTGTCCTATACATTAACCTCATAAAGGACATGTGTGATAGGGATTTATCTTGTGTAAGGACCCCGCCTGAGAATACTGGATATTTTGACGTCAACATTGGTTTACATCAAGGTTCTGCTTTGAGTCCATTTCTTTTTTATTTTGATTATGAATGAGTTGACAAGTCACATTCAGGATGAGTTACCTTGGTGTATATTATTTGCTGATGATATTGTGTTAATTGACGAGACTAGAGATGGAATAAATGAGAAGTTTGAGGTCTGAAGACATGAGATGGAGACTAAAGGATTTCATATAAGTACGGCTAAGACGGAATATATGGAGTGCACCTTTGATGGAATCAGTGGTGAAGGAATCGAGGTGAAGATTGATGACGATAACATTCAGAAGAGAGATTCCTTTAGATATCTGGGATTCATTCTGCAACATGATGGGGAAATTGATGGAGATGTTACTAATAGAATAAATGCAGGCTGGCTAAAGTGGAGAGGAGCCTCTGATGTTCTCTGTGATAAGAAAATTCCTTTAAAAATTAAAGGAAAGTTTTACAAAGCAGCCGTGAGACCTGCTATGCTTTATGGATCTGAATGTTGGCCTGCGAACCATAGACATGTGCAAAGAATGAATGTAGCAGAAATGAAAATGCTAAGGTGGATGTGTGGACACATATGTAAAGATCGGATTCGGAATGATGCAATCAGAAAGAAAGTTGGTGTAGCTCCGATCGAGGATAAGATGCGAGAAAACTGCTTAAGATGGTTTGGACATTTGCAAAGAAGATCAGCTGATGCACCAGTTAGGAGATGCGAGTGTTGGGATGCTGAGCCAGCTAAGAGAGGGCGAGGACGGCCCAAGAAGTGTTGGAAAGAGACCATACAAAGGAATCTTAGTTTTGTGGATATAAGCCCGTGATTGACCCAAGATAGATATGAATGGAGGCGAAGAATCCATGTAGCCGACCCTACTTAATTGTGGGAAAATGCTTTGTTGTTGTTTTTGTAGTTCATGATCACTGAAGATGGATGCTAAACCGAGTCTCTTTTTGAAGAACTCAGAGAAAATGAGCCATTCAAACATAGAATGTCTCGAATAGTCGTTGAGTTTGAATCTGAATCCTCTGCACAATGCTCCTCCTTTCTCCCATATTTGTCAGAAAAAGATGACGTCATCCAAGTTAAGAGAAGAAATGAAGAAGGAAAGAAAACCAAATCACAGTCTCTTCTTTCTTTTCTTTTCTTTTCTTGGCTTTTCTCCTTTTTTTAAAGCCGTCTACCCCTTTTTTGCAAATATAACCCAATTGGGTTTGAATGTTACCCCTTTTTTTCTCATACCAATGACCCAGATGGACCCCCTTTTATGTCGGCCTCCTTCCTTTTTTTTTCAAAATGTAGCAACTGCATTTCTAGCTTGAAATAACATCTAAAAAAATAGCCTGCCGATCCTATTGGTGGGTCCAAAACAGAAAGAGCCCTCGAGGGCTTCTATTCATCTGCACTAAGAACAACGAGACCCCCTCTTTTTAGGGTTGGGAACCCATCTTTCACAATGCATGACACCATGGGAGCTTTGTGCAATCACCCATTCTTGAAGTTGAGAGGAGCACAACACAAACCTGTAGGAGAAGGTTGCAGGGGTGCTACCACCTGATGTTGCTCATTAATGTAAGATCACCGTTGCCAAGGTTACCTAGAGAAGGAGTTTGGATGTCGTTGCCTGCCGCTAGGATTCTGTTGGTTCACCATTAGCACAAGGAAGGGCCATTGTCGCTCGGGTTGAAACCATAGGGAATGGATCCCGTTAGAGCGGGTATATGCGCTGGGTGATTTAGGGTTCCCCATCATTGGAAACCTCATCTCACGTCGCCACTGTAGCCCTAAAGTAGGGCATACACTGGAGAAGAAGGGTCTCCTACATGCGAGTTCAGAGTTGCGCGCAAGTGCACAGAGTATGCACCCAAGGATAGCCTTTGAAGAATAGGAAATACTGTGAAACAAAAGTTTACCCTGAGCTTTTTCTCTGGATATTTCTTATGCGCGGGTCCTGACATCTGTTTTTTTGTTTTCTAGTTGCAATTAAATGGTAAGGACTTTCCATACAAGAAGGAAAGATCATGATACTAGCGTCGACAAGGATAAACATCCTAGGCAGTAGGAGTCAAACAACTTAGTAGTAGGAGAATGCTGAGCTTGAAGAGGTTGATTCGAGAGCATGAGCGGATGGATTGTTGAACACAGGAATCTGGGCGGTCTTCTGTCATCTTTCGATTTCTTGCCCTAACTAAGGTTATGAAAAACACTACAAGAAAACTGGTTATTTGCTACTACAATTGTAGTCGCATTGTAGTACCGAAATAGTAGCTTTCTAGTCGCATTTGATACTTGCATCTACATGTAGCAATTATTGTAGTCACACACAAATGCCTGCAAATACAAATGCGACCACAATGTAGTCTCATTGTACTTGCATTCTGATCTAATTTTGTCCATAAATCTGCCACTAATGGTCCCTTTGTAGTCCAAATTTGATTGTCCTAGGAAAAAAATAGCAGAGGCTGCTGCAGCACCTATTGCCACATTTATAATACACACACACGTGCGCGCACGCACACACGTACGCTCACACACAATAACATTTACACACATACAAATACATTCGCACACACATTACAACCACCAATTACCCATGCATGAGCTTATTCATACTCAATCACACACATACACACTCATACACATACAAATGTACACATTAATACATGTGTATAGGCTCAATCTCTATCTCTCACATACATATCCATATACACATTTACACACATTCTAACACATACACAAACATATTCTCCCTCTTTCTCTCAACTTTCTCTCTTATACATATACACACACATTCACACACTCTTCACATATGTAATATTCACACACATATACCCATACACAAACATACCACACATATGCTTGGACCCTTCAATTTTCCCACCATGGATCGTATAAGCTAGCATCTTTTTGAAGACCTAACTAGTGATGCAGCGTGACCCCAAATTATGGGGCCACATTTGTTTAATTAAGTAATTATCAATTTACGTTTTTAGCAGTCATGTTGGTCTAATTAAATAATTGAGATCGCCTGTGATCTCAACGTTGATTTCGTAGATTTTAATTGTAATTTGGGTCAATTAAATAATTTAGAGTCCAATTAAGGTAGTTAGAGGTCAATTAGGATTAAATTAGTTGTTAATTTGATTTATTTACTATTTTTGTAAACCCTGTCTCCTATATAAAGAGAGGGTAGTCCATTGTTCTAGGGAGTCGATTATGAAGTAAAATTTGAGTTGATCTCATTTTATCCTCTCTCCTTCTCTCTCTCCCTCCACGCGATCTCCGCGGTCTTCTCCCTCAACCCCGCGCATTCCGGCGTGATCTCTCCTCAACCCTTCCAATTTCTCTCCCCAACCCATCTCTTTCTTCTTCCAAAAATCCACCAAAAATATTAGTATTTTATTATTATATTGATGCAAACGAAATTTCGCGGCGATAATAATAAAATACTAATATTTTTGGTGGATTTTTGGAAGAAGAAAGAGATGGGTTGGGGAGAGAAATTGGAAGGGTTGAGGAGAGATCACGCCGGAATGCGCGGGGTTGAGGGAGAAGACCGCGGAGATCGCGTGGAGGGAGAGAGAGAAGGAGAGAGGATAAAATGAGATCAACTCA
The DNA here is from genome assembly GCA_037367405.1 of Ottelia alismoides. Taxonomy (NCBI): domain Eukaryota; kingdom Viridiplantae; phylum Streptophyta; class Magnoliopsida; order Alismatales; family Hydrocharitaceae; genus Ottelia; species Ottelia alismoides. The sequence goes on along the minus strand of JAZKJV010008855.1, from coordinate 756,491 downwards.
AATTTTACTTCATAATCGACTCCCTAGAACAATGGACTACCCTCTCTTTATATAGGAGAGAGGGTTTACAAAAATAGTAAATAAATCAAATTAACAACTAATTTAATCCTAATTGACCTCTAACTACCTTAATTGGACTCTAAATTATTTAATTGACCCAAATTACAATTAAAATCTACGAAATCAACGTTGAGATCACAGGCGATCTCAATTATTTAATTAGACCAACATGACTGCTAAAAACGTAAATTGATAATTACTTAATTAAACAAATGTGGCCCCATAATTTGGGGTCACGCTGCATCAACTCTCTACCGCTTTAAAAATTCGGCTCCTGACGAATTGCGTGAACGGCTGGCTTGGAGGATGATTCGGCGGCTTCAATTGTCTGCTGGAAGAACATGTGGGGCGTGAACGGCGGAATCCATGTGCGGGCGGAAGAGGCGCGGCTACTGTGGTTGAAAAACATATGCGGTGCGTACGGTGGCGGCGTCGCGTCTGTTGACTTCTTCCCATGATGCTCAAAAAATTGGTGTGGCATGGAGAAGATGGTCCTTGGAGAAGCCATAATAAAGTAATGGCACAAGGAGAGGAGAAGGGGAGATGTGTCTAAAAAGTAGAGCCATGGGGTCCTTATATAGGAAAAACCCAATGCCTTAGTCCTATTTGGATAAGGAGTAGCCCCTTTTTTTAAATATTTCCGCCGCCAGGGGTGTGGACGCAATTTTCGCATCCCTTTGTCTTTCTCTCTTTCCCTATTGTTCTGGATCTTTTTGTAAATAGAGGGTTTGGGGGAAAAAATTTTGCAATTTGTCCCACTTGAATCCCAATCCCTTTCTTCCAGGGATTCGAGTCCCCTCCATCTCGGGTGATTTGTTAGGGCACGGGGTCTTTCTTGCGATATAGTCGCGCGGGGCTGGGGTCCTCGGAACCGCAAGGGCGGCGCGGTGGCGGTGGTGTGGCCCGGGCGGAGCGAGCGCCGCGCGCGTGGGAGCACGCGAGGCTGGGTGCGCGTCAGGGTTTGGCGCGTGGTGGTAGGGCGGCAATGGGAATGCTGGGATTTATGCTTGGCGACCGTGGGGCTGGGGAGGGGAGAGTACTGCGGGGGGGTGGAGGAAGGAGGGGTGCCGGCGAGGTTGCACGAGGGGAAGGGAAGGATCGCCGGGCAGCGAGGCGACGCGGGGAGTGGGGGCGGCAACAGCAGGGGGTCGGGTGGTTGCGATGTGGTGGGAAAGGGATCGGGGGTGTGGGGGAGGAAGAGGGCGGGGATTGGGGTGCTGCGGGAGTCTCTGGGGCCGAGGGGGAGCTCGCGGGAGGCACGGTTTTGGGGGGGCTGTGGTAGGGCGGTGCCGGGGCTGGGGCCGCTGTAGGCGAAGGGAAGATCGCGGGGGGGGGGGGGGGCTTGGGGTTTGGGAGGCTGACGTCAGGGGTATCTGGGGTGATTCCGGTGGCATGAAAACGATCGGGGGGCATGGCGGAGTTGAATCCGAGAGCGGAATCTGATCCGGAGCGGTCTGGCCAGCCACTGTTTTGTCGCTTTTGTCCTCCGAAATGATTTGGACAGCGGCCGGTTCGTCTTCCACAGCGATGTATTCGTCATATGGATCCGTACTTTCATCAAATATTGGGCCCGTATCATCATCATATGGTTGCACAGGAGTCATATCAAGTAAATCTTCATCCGCAGTGAAAATACCTTCATTTTTTGCTTCGAAATCGGGTTGAACAGCGGTTGCACCGATCTGAATTTGGTCGTTGGCGGTTGAATCGTCGTAGATTTGAGCGTCCAACCATGCGTGCACCTTGATGCATGAGATAAGACGCTGATGGAACTTCTTTGAGCGATGCGGATCACGAGATGGGCGGCGGAGACCGAACTTCGCACTCCAATAGTCGATCGGATCGTCGAATCGTAGGAACGATTCGAAATCCATGCTCTGATACCAATTGATGCAAACGAAATTTCGCGGCGATAATAATAAAATACTAATATTTTTGGTGGATTTTTGGAAGAAGAAAGAGATGGGTTGGGGAGAGAAATTGGAAGGGTTGAGGAGAGATCACGCCGGAATGCGCGGGGTTGAGGGAGAAGGCCGCGGAGATCGCGTGGAGGGAGAGAGAGAAGGAGAGAGGATAAAATGAGATCAACTCAAATTTTACTTCATAATCGACTCCCTAGAACAATGGACTACCCTCTCTTTATATAGGAGAGAGGGTTTACAAAAATAGTAAATAAATCAAATTAACAACTAATTTAATCCTAATTGACCTCTAACTACCTTAATTGGACTCTAAATTATTTAATTGACCCAAATTACAATTAAAATCTACGAAATCAACGTTGAGATCACAGGCGATCTCAATTATTTAATTAGACCAACATGACTGCTAAAAACGTAAATTGATAATTACTTAATTAAACAAATGTGGCCCCATAATTTGGGGTCACGCTGCATCAACTAGTGTCATAATCTCATGCTCATCTCATTGATCTATAAATCATCCATAGGCTCACCATCTATTAGCAGGAAATCAATAGAAAACCAAGTGTGAGCTAAATCTACCTCAAATGAATACAGATAACAAATTAACCCTTCATTTTTTTCTCCATTTGTAAATCTTTTTAAAGAAAAGTATACATGAAATAATGCACATCTAGTCACTAACACAATTTGCAACAACATCTTTATGAACTTGCAGATACTCAAGAAATCATCTTGTAGAAACATAAAAACAAATACATGAAGGAGCATGATTAATGATATAATGGCAATCACCATCACATGTTATGAGTAATGATATAAAGGTAAGCACCATCACATGCTATGAGTAATGATATAATGGCAAGCACCATCACCTACATTAACTCCATCTGATTAGTGGAGTGCAAAATCTCTTGAAACCCTTTGAGTTGGTATGACATCATTATCGTCACATCACCCATGAACCCAATCATCGCCGGCTTTGTTAAGGAGTCCACCACGAAATCCAACCTACAATTACACCATTGCGAATTTACTCCATATCTATAGATATTTACTCAACATAGTTAGCCTAGACAAATATGTTAACTTGAACATGATTTATTTTAAACAACGAAAAACTGTTGTTCAAGCCCCCACTCAAAAAACTTCTGGAAAAATTTTGTTCAAGCCTCCATTAAAAAACCTTTTATAAAAAGGTAAAGGTAAAGAAGAAGCCAAAGGGGAGAGTTATTTTAAGTGAAGGGGTCGAACTTTTGCAGCCATACCCCTCGGTGGGGAAAAATTATAAACGTAACATGGAAAAAGAGCGAAGCTGTTGAGATCCGATCAACCAATCCGTAGGGAATTCTCCACCGACAGCTCGAAGATCAAACAATTCGTCGGGAGACGAATTTTTCAAAGCGATAGAGTTGATGCAGCGTGGAGCAAATAAGTAGGGTCCTATTTAATTTTTATCCATTAATTAGATTCCAATTTATTTATGATTAATTGAGTCGTAGCAATTTTATTTCAAATAATGAGATTGTTTGTGATCCCAAATTAATCAGCTAGTCGGTTAGGGTCAATTAGGATTTGAATTTTATTCAAATGAATTAGCTAGTCGGTTAGAGTTAGTTTGAATTTTGAATTTGAATTTCTTCTTTTTTTTTGATGCTAAAAAAGGGGGATGCACTCAACGGTTCTCGCCCCCGTGCATTAAAGAGAAAGAAGAGAAATACGTACAAGAAAAAAGGGGCGAACAGTAGTAAAAAATACATAGGTGCGGAAGGTTTCAAAGAAGTGAAACCCCCGGTTACAAAAGCACAATCCTAGCTAGAGGACCAATCAAGAAGGAACCCCGAAGCCGCAATACGAATATTCTCCAAGTAGAACCGCTGCCTAGCGAAAAGAGCATCGTTCCTTCCCAGCCAAACGCTCCAAAGCCGCGCAATTGGCTCCAGCAAAGACTCCCGAGGCCGGCCCCGAGCGTTGATCAAGCTGCCGCAGAACGAGGCAAAGGAGGACAGGTTGATCCAGCCCAAGTCGTCCCACAGGGCACAAACACAGCCACAATGAAGGAATAGGTGGTCAATATTTTCCGTCTCCAGGCCACAGAGGCCACAGGTGGGCGAGGCGTTGGGGAACATAGCAGCACAACGGTCGCGAGTTAACAAGCGGCCACGCCGTAGCAGCCAAAGGAAAACGCTGATGCGCTCAGAGAGCTTGAGACCCCACAAGAATCTGCAATCCCGCAGGAGGGTAGCATCATCCCCCATATAGTTGGGTAGAAGAGCCAGGTATGCCTTACGGGTAGAGAACGTGCCATCCTTCCAAGCCAAATGATCACGACCAAAGGAAGGCCTGGGAGCGTCAGCGAGAGCAGCCACCTCTCCTATATTTTTTGTAATCCCACCTCTCCTATATAAAAGGGATGGTAGTCCTTTGTTTAAAAGACAATTCAAGTTAAAATCATTTTGAGATTTATCTCATCTCTCTTTTTCTCTTCTCCCTCCACGCGTTATTCACGATTCTCTTCCCAAATCCCTCATATCATTTTTCTACTCAATCGTTGCAAGAAGCAACTGAGGTGCTTAGCTCTTCATTTATTTGTTTCCATAGGACATATCGCGATGTTGCCGATATATCGATGTCGAGAGATAGAGGTAGTGGGAGAAGGCTTCAACATAATATGCGATGTAATATAAGTCTTGGATGAACTTCATTTCCAATATCTATATGTCAACAATTAACACTAACAATGATATGCTCGATATGACATATATGTGCAATGTAAGGGTCATAGATGATCGATATATGTGGTATATATATATTTAAGTTATTTAGTGTCATAAGAACTTGGATGGACTACATTTCCAATATTCATAAGTTAGCAATCAACAATAACAACGATATGTTCGATATGATCGATATATGCGATATAAGAGTCATAGATGATCAACATGTGTGATGTAAGAGTATATTTGTAAGTTATTTAGTGTTCTAAGAACTTGGACGAAATCTATTTCCAATATCTATAGGTCAACAATTAACAGTACTAGCCATATGTTCGATATGACCGATATATGCGATATAAAGATCTTAGATTAACTATATGTGTCATCTAAGTGTATATTTGTAAGTTATTTCATGTTATAAAAACTTGAATGGAATCCATTTCCAATATCTATAAGTCAGGAATCAACATTAACATCGATATGTTCGAAATGACCGGTATGTGCGATATATGTGGTATAAATTAACCGATATGTGTGATATAAGTGTGTATTTGTAGGTTATTTGTTGTTTTAATATCTTGGTTGATCTTAATTTCTGAAAATGGCTAAAAGATGCCATTTTGAGCCATTTCCGACATTTCCACTGATATTTGTCGATATATTGGCGATATATCCCGATATATTCTTTTCCAGGCAGATGGATACGATATCAATATCGATATGGCCTTCTATATTTGTTTCACCTCCAAAACTATTTGCAGAAGTGATCTAAAACTATTCGTATAAAACTAACTCATTCCAAAGAATATGAGCAACACAATTGTCTAGTGAGGCATATAATATATATTGTTTGGTTAGGCATTTAGGTCCAATGTAATTAACCACTTACATATAAGCTTTGTAGAAAGCTAGAAACCATATGTGAACTGTTCGGTTATGCCTTTGGTTATGCCTGTAAACTTATGAAACGAATATATTCAACTAAGGCGATGATGCGAAACACTGTTTGAAAAGCAAAAATAACAACCTTCGCTTTATCCATCCTTCCGCAGAACAACCTCCTCCTCGTTCTTCACGACCATCATCTCGGACCCCCTTCATCAACTCTACGAACCATCTACATACCAAGATCGGAATTTTTTTCAGAAATCCGCACTATGGAGTTCCAATATATACAAATAATCACACACTTATGGCATCGAAATTCAATGAATACATCAAATTCCATATCTAAATTTTTGCCTTCATCCGAAATTATTTTTTCCCTCTACAAGGACAATGCTCTTCGTCCCATTTTATCCACATTGAAATTATGATTTTAATCAAAGTCATGGCAATCATAAGCAAGGATGGCCATATCGATATCGGTACCATGTTGATACGATATCGTCGATATATCGGCGGTATATCGACGTCATAACACCGATATCGAACCGAGATTGTGAATAAAATGGCCTTGGAAGGCCAAATATCGACCATATCGGCGATATATCGATGACCTGTCGATACCGATATATCGTCGATATACCGTCGATATATCACGATACGACCTTTCATGAGCATAAAGAAGTTAGTCAAGTCCTACAATCAATAAACAACTAGGTGTAAACAACATGAGTATCCCAAATGAGAGGCATATGCTATATATATTAGTTTTTTTTCTGTGTATGGGAATACACATTGCGAAGTGTGTTACGTAGTAACCTAACATCATTCCAAGTAGCATCGGGTTTGCTTACTCGCCAACAGATCCTTTCATACACATTGTCATCCTCCCTCTCTTCGATCGGGACCTTCGTTGGGAGAAAATGTAAAGTTGTTTATTCCTTGAGCCCTAGGCTCTCTTATATAGGGAGGGACCTATGAGCAAATTACATAGAGTAGACAGAAAAAAAAGAAAATATGTATAGAGGGTACAAACATATAGAAAATATCTCGACAGACCCCCTCAAGATGGAACATAGATATCTATCATGCTCAGCTTGGATGGGCACTTCTGGAAGGGCCCTCTAAGTAGAGCTTTGGTGAAGATGTCTGCCGTCTGGGCCCCTGAACTGACATGAGATGTAGAGATGAAGCCATTCTGAATCATGTCGCGTATATAATGACAATCAACCTCAATATGCTTTGTCCTCTCATGAAATGCATGATTATTAACAATGAATAGTGCAACCTGATTGTCGCATTCCAACGACATTGGAAGAGGAACATCTATATGTAAGTATGTTAGGACTGCTCGAACCCACATCATTTCTATACATGCTTGTGCCATTGCTCGATACTTAGATTCAACACTAGATCTAGCAACAACAATTTGCTTCTAACTTTTCCATGACACGAGAGAATCTCCAACGAATATAACAAACCCTGATGTAGATTTCCTGTCCTTGGGGCATCCTGCATAGTTTGCATCTGCGCATGCTGAGATAATCATAGTTACACCCCGTTTAAATAGCAGTCCTGCTACTGGAGATGATTTGAGATACCTTGTATCATCTGTATATCATCCATATGGACTTGACGAGTTTGTTCCATGAATTGGCTCACCTGACTAATTGTAAATGAAATATCTAGTCTAGTAATGGTAACATGAAGGAGCTTTCCAACCAGCTCTCTGTATCTTCTCCTGTCCACCTCATCAGTATCATCATCATAGAGCTTCATGCTTGGATACATGGGTGTAGTCGCTGGTCGACATTTAAGCATACCCGTGTCACTCAACAAGTCAGTGACATACTTTCTCTGAGTCATCACAAACCCCTTTTTGTTTTTGGTAAATTCCAATCCCAGAAAGTATCTAAGGGCTTGTAGATCCTTGGTAACAAATTCACGACACAGAAATTCTTTTGCCCTCTTTATTCCATGCATATCATCTCCTGTAATGAGAATATCATCAACATACACCATAATAGCAGTCATACCTCTGGAGGTTCTCTGTGTAAAAAGAGAGTGATATGCATTCGACCGTTTGAACCCCTGTTTTGCAAACAAGTCTGAGAGCTTCTGGAACCACGCTATAAGACTCTGCTTAAGGCCATAGATTGCCTTATGAAGTCTGCACACATGTGAACACTCCCCCTCAACAACAAACCTCGGCAGTTGTTGCATGTAGACTTCCTCCTGAAGATCACCATACGAAAAAGCATTCTTGACATCCAATTGAAATAGAGGCCAATCTTGCATCAAACAACTGAGAAGAGAATACGTAAGGTAGAATGTTGAGCAACAGGGGAGAACATGTCAAGATAATCCACCCCGTGTGTCTGTGAAAACCCACAGGCAACCGGTCGAGCTTTGTACCTATCAATGATACTATCTGCATTCTGCTTCACCGTGAAAACCCATTTACAATTGACTATAGACGCCCCAACAGGAGCGGGGCCAAGGCTCCAGGTACCTCTCGACTGAAGAGCAGCCATCTCTTTTATATAGCTAATCGCTACCGACCATCCTGCAAGGCCTCTTGATAGTTTCGTGGAATGGCCACGACATATAATGCACCTGCAAACTTCCAAAAATCGCCACTCAAGCGATCAAAGGAGACCATGGGTGCAATAGTATATGTAGTGCAGTTGCGCTTCTGCTTAAAGCACAACGGGTACGCCCAACCCAGTTACCTCCACACCTGTCTCATGTACAGATCCCCTGCTCAGGTAGATCACCAGACCCATCGTTAGAAAATATGTATTCAAAACATACCTCACATGTTTTAGATGATGGGCGGTAACTATGAGCAGAAGTAGGCAAACGAGTATAGTGATGCGGTAAGGGTGGATCTGGGACCATAACAGGTGGTGGAGGTGATGACAGTGGTGGAGATAATGGTGGTGGTGACATGTATATTTCATTATCAGAGTCTGAGGAGGCCAACCAATCACCTGTAGGAGAAAAGTATATCACCGACTAAAAAATGTGACATTAGCACTAATATAATACTTCATACACAGTGGATCATAACACATGTATCCTTTTGTGTTCTGGAGTACCCTACAAAGTGTCAAAGTCACACTTGACATCCCTAGGATGGAGCTTGTCAATACCTGGACGCAACTGGTGGACAGATGCGACCGAGCCAAACACACGAGGGGTTAGTGAGAATAATTCCTTTTCAGGTAAAGCAAGAGAGAAAGGGATTTTCTCACCTAAAACTGACGAGGACATGCGATTAATAAGATAACTTGCCGTAAGGAAAGCATCACCCCAAAATGAATGTGGAGCACGACTGTTAAATGAGAAGGGTTTGTGTAACGTCAAGTAAATGACGATGCTTCCTTTCTGCAACATTAATTTGTTAGAAAGTATAGACATACGATGTCTAATGAATAATACGTTGGGTTGAAAAATAATTGGAAAGAGAATGAGTATGGAATTCCAAGGCATTACCAGTTCTCACAAATTTCACAGAAGATGAAAACACATTTTGTACTTCAGTGAGAAAAGTTTTAATAATATCTACATCTTCAGATTCACTTCATAATAAAAATACTCAGGACAGACGAGAGAAATCATCCACTACAACAAAATAAAACCTATGTCCCTGATGATCCGGAACATGATTGGGACCCCGAATATCTATATGAAATAACTAAAAAATGGAGCTACTGCTCCGACCTTAACGACTGGGAAATGACAACCTATGATGTTTTCCCAACTGACAAGCTTCATAATGAAAGGACGAGTGAGGAGAAATCTGAGGCAGGACATGACATAGTTTATGGAGCGGGAGATGACCAAAGCGCATGTGCCACATGAAGGAGGAGGTCCAACAGAAAGATAAGAAATGACAACATATGGAGTCCGGGTTAAGCGATAGAGGCCACCTTGCTCATGGCCACAACCAATCACCTTGCCCGTAAGGATGTCCTAAAATATAAGTGAAGATGGATCAAAAATAGCTCGACAATGTAAATCCTTTGTAATCTGACTGATAGATAATAAGTTCATAGAAAAGTCAGGTGCATGCAGCACATTCTGTAAATGCATAGAGGGTGTCAAACTAATCTCGCCCTGTCCTGTAATTGGGGAATGAGTCCCATTTACAATAACCACCGTGCATCCTGGAGGGACAAGTCTGTATGTTGTAAGTTGATCCCTATCTCCACAGAAGTGATGTGTGACACTAGAATCCATAATCCATTCAACTACATCGGATCCACAACTGCTGGTGAGCACATAAGTACTACATGAAGTACTGGAGGAGGCTGAGGCAACCACATCAGAGTGACTCCCAGAGGCTAAGGAAGACATGACAGGACTGGCTGGAGGTATAATGCCTCTTAATCGTGCTACAAGATCATCAAACTGCTGATCCATAGAGGAGGCAACTGGAGGCTCAATCTACTCAGCCACACGAGCATAGGCAGGAAATCCATGCTTAGAGTAGCATGTATCTTCGGTATGTCCAGAACGATGGTAGAAAGGTGCATGACTGACGAACATGACCTCCTCTGCCGCGAGGTCCTCGTCCACGAAACTGAGAAGAGCCTCCACGACCTCGAGAGGCAGCCATCGTTGAAGAAGTCTGATTGGCAGTGGAAGATGGAACAGTGATCCGATTGAGCCTACGAAAGGTTTCCTCCATTGGATGAATAGTAGATTCGGCCAAAATTTGAGAATGGGCTGCCTCATACTCAGGATCAAGGGCTGCCAGGAACACAATAACCATAGTGGCATTCCGATAAGTCTTCTGCTGCTTAGGGGTAGATGTCAGAGGCATGAAGCTATAGAGCTTCTCAAACATCCTATGCAAGGATGTATATAGCGAGTGGAGAGGACGCCTATTCTGCTTGATAGTAAAGATATCATGTTGGAGCTGTAGAATCTTTGTCTCTTTCTTCGTCCGTGAATAAGTGGCAGCAAGAATATCCCACATCGCCTTGGCTGTGGGTTGATGAAGTATATCATTGGCGATCTCGAATGCCAATGTACCTGAAAGCCAAACCTTGGCATAAGCATCACCCGCCTCCCATGAGGCGTTAACCCCAGTCTTCTCGGATGGTTCTTCCTCGGTAAGGATGTGTTTCTTACCTGTAGACTTCATCATGCTCATGAACTGCATAGCCCACAGTTCATAGTTTGACACATCCATCTTTACTATAGGCGCAGGACCTTTGAAGGCGCCTATGGAGGGAACTTTGACCTTGCTTTCTGACATAACGGCTCGAGAAGATTAGAGATGAAGATTAGACACAGGCTTGTCTACACCGACATAGAGAGATATGATTGCATGTATAGACTCATGCAACCAATCTCATAAAAAACAGAAGACCCTGACGACGATGCCTTTAGGAGAAGGGGGGTTAGCCGCATGGAAGGGAGGGTCGCGAGGACCCAGGCGCGCAGCTGCGAGGTGCCTAGGTGGCGACAGGGGCTACGGGAGGAGGGCAACAGGGACCATGCAGGGGCCCAGGCGGTGGCGACGGGGGCCACGCGGGGGCCCAAGTGACAGCAAGGGGCGACAAACTAGGGATGCAAACGGTCGGATACAGATACGGATATAGGTATTACCATATCCTTATCCGTTTTTTAATACGAATACGGATGCAGATACAGATATTGACGGATAGTAAAACTATCTTACCATATCCTTAAAAAACGGATACGGATGTAAAACGGATATTGATGGCACACTAGTAATGTTGGAAATACTCTACAGAAACGACTTAAATATATAAGAATTGGATGGAAAATACATGATATTAATTTACTAAATATGTTTGTATCATAAAATTATATAAATATGGTAAAAGGAGGTAGAGAATTATATTATATATGGTTAAAAATAATTCTATGACTATATTTATATACGAAAACGGATATATGGATACGGATACGGATGTTTGCGGATATCAAAATGATATCCATATCCGTATCCATTTTAAAACGGATACGGATACGGATGTCAAAATCTATATAAAACGGATACGGTGACGAATCGGATACGGATATATCCGTATCCGTTTGCATCCCTAGCGACAACGCCCTGCATGGAGAGGAGGAGAGGTGAGAGAGGGGCTTAGGGTTAGGGTTTCAGATCTCCGGTCTAGGACAACCGCTTTGATACCATGTTGGGAGAAACGTAAAGTTGTTTATTCCTTGAGCCGTAGGCTCTTTTATATAGGGAGAGATCTATGGGCAAATTAAATAGAGTAGACTGAAGAACATGAAAATATGTATAGTGGGTACATACCTATAGAAAATATCTCGACAACCTTCTCGTTGCGAATGTTGTTCCTCTTCTTATCCTTTTCCTCTGCATCTTCCTCCTCTTCGTCATCTTTATCGCCAGCACATTCATCCCCATCCTCATCGTAGATCTCGTAGATGGAGCCACTGCTCTCTTCTGAGCTGAAGTAAAAAAGGCAAAAGAAAGAACAACAGATTCGATGCGATTGTAGTTCACAGTTAGTATGACTTCCTGGCGGATCCACAAGCAGGTTTCTACCCAAACACCAAATGAATAAACTGAAAAAAAAGTTAAAAAGTACCGATCTATGGGGAGTTCCTTAGTTTACGTTTCGTGAAGCACATGCCACAAATAGCATACTACACAAGATTGCATTATTCTCCGGTTTATAAATTACACGGTCATATAGCGACAAAAAACATACACCATCTTGCCAACAACAATAAACTGTGCACATGATAAACTTACGGTTCCTTATTCTTTCTCCTGCATCAGGGAAGAGATTACTTTCAAATCTTGCTTCTTCCTCATGCATCTGGGATGAGATTTCATCTCTGGAAATGCATATGCATCTGTTGATAAGATCAAAGAAACTGAAGTCGGCATCTACACTGAAAGGAGAACGCAAGAATCAAGAACAGATTCATATGATATTTTACTACAACTTCGATTCTCCCAAATCGTGATATCTCTAACAAAATCGATTGCATGTTATGACAATGGGAATTGGTGTTAGGCTTAAAGAAATTGCTAAATGAGGAGCTGAAACGATGATATCCAGTGCATTCCAGCAATGGAATCACCACTACCATCTCAATTGTCTTAGCATTTCAGCACATTACAGTTCAAAAGAGAAACATGATCGCAAAATAATCCTAGAAAATTTCAACAAGTCATAAGATATTTAACTTAAGATTTCACGTGTCCCAATGACTTACTTGGGCCAATTTGTTAGCCACTAAGGGTTCTCTGAATGGCATCTTCTCTCGACCCCCGTCTTGAATTCAGCAAGGTACCTGTGACAGAAAATCAAATACAAACTTTAAGGATATCCATGATTTGGGAGTAGAAACAAACCTCCTTTTAATGGTATGATTGGTATCTTTACCTCTTGATGCCTTCTGATTCCTTCAATGTATGATAAAACCAAACATCCCAATGTCAACTACTTCCATTTCCATTCCACACCTTCCCCCATTCATCTGATACATCCACTCATAGACATAGGGAGTTGAAGGGAAAGAGTGGAAGCAAAATGGAAGCAAATGAAGGAAAGGGGTGCTTCATAACCTTAAAAATATGAACAGATATGAAAAAGAAAATATGAAGCCAGAATGTTCCATTAGGGAGATCATCTTCCCTCTAATTATGTGAACATTCCCAAAAATTATAACCATTTATTAATATGATCTCAAGAATGTAGTTCGATTCACATGTAATTAAGCCACACATTTAGCTTTTGACGTTTAGTTGGACATATTTGCATCGGCCAAGTAATTAAAATTTACGTCGCATCTTCTCTAACGACAATCGGTTCTCAAAACCAAACGAGTAAAATAACAAAATATTTAAAAATAAACAAACAAATAAAAATAAGGAAAAGATCGTTCCGCGGACCTGTGATAATCCCCCTTCATATTGAGGTAGAAGACCTTGGACTTGGCAGAGTTGGCAGAAGGGGACAAGGTGGGTGTTGAGCAGCTTGCGGATGCTGTTGTAGATCTTGGTGAGTTCGGCCTCGATCTTGGCTCGGTAGCCCTTGATGAGCGCTACGTGGTCGCTATTACCATGGCTCTCCTAGAAGAAGCCCTCGAGAGGCCTTCGTCATCGTCTGATCCTCCATGTCCTTATTGTGTGTGCGATACGAATAGGCCGATAGGGATCAAAAAGGTGAGTTTCGTTTGGTGATGGTGATGTGAATGAGAAAGGTGGATGGCAACCACAAGAGGAGATGCAGAGTCGAAGAGGATGGAGAGGATAAGGAATGATGGAGGAAATGGGTTCCATTTAGAGGTGAAATGGGATTTTGGGAATTGGTTACTCTAGGGTAGTTGGAATATGCCTGGAAATTTCACCAGATAACGAAAATAACACAATCATCATCGACTTTGTCAGATATGTTACTTCCGATGAGGAAATGAAGAATGAAGATTCATTGGTAGGAGGCAACAACCTTTCTTGTTCGGGGAGCGGAAAAGGAACTGCGATCATGCTTGGAAATTTCACCAGATAACGAAAATAACCCAATCATCATCGGCTTTGTTAGATATGTTACTTCCGATGAGGAAATGAAGAATGAAGATTCATCGGCAGGAGGCAACAACCTTTCTTGTTCGGGGAGCAGAAAAGGAACTGTGAAAAGATATAGGCGAAGGCGGAAGCAAAAAATGGCCAACAGTGAGGAATCGATTATTTCAGAGCATAAGGCTCAGGTTGCGGAAATAACTGGAGCTGTGAGGCTTGTGGGTGCACATGCTGTTTCCAGATGAAGGTCCTTTCTTGGAATGTAAGAGGTCTGGGTGACCCTGAAAAGAAGGGATTGGGGGGGGGGGGAGATTGTGGTGTGTGGCTGTGATGTAGTTCTTCAAGAAACTAAGCTAGGTTCCTGCGATGCGGGTGTTTGGAATTCTTTTGGTACTAGTGCTCTCTCGAGCTTTCGGGTGATTGATGCCTCGGGGAGTTCGGGAGGTCAGATTGTTGCTTGGAAAGACTCGTCTTTTCGATTTCGATCGGAGGTGAAGGGCTCCCATGTCCTTTTGGTTCTTTTGGAGTGCTCCAGTACTTCGGCTCTCTTTGCCTTCTCATCGATATATGGTCCTTGTTAGTCGACGCTACGACATGAACTTTGGGAGGATATCCATGTTGCGAGAGATGCTTTCCTAGATTGTGCGTGGCTTGTTGGGTTAGACTTTAATGTCTCGTTGCTCTCTTCTGACTGTTCGCAAATGCGGGGGGGGGGGGGGGGGGAGGCAGGACCTGGATTCTTCTGACTTTGCTGATGTGATTGGCGACTTGGAGTTGGAGGTTTTAGATGCTCCAGATATGAAATACACTTGGCGGAGTTCGGGGTCCTGCCCATGCATAGACCGTTTTCTTGCTTCGACAGAATTCATGGAAGTGTTTCCTCTCTCTTTTCCTTCGAGTAGACCTTGCGCTAGTTTGGATCATACCCCCCTGATTTGGGATTCTGGCGACCAATCTCCGATGAAGGCCTTTTTCAAGTTTGAGCATGCCTGGCTTTTGGAAGACTCCTTCAGGGAGCTGGTGAGTTCCCACTGGTCCTCCTCAAATGTTTCGTGTTCGGCAACATCGAGGTTTGCAGAGAAACTGTCCATTCTGTGTCAGAGGCTCTGTGCGTATAAGCAGGAGGTTAGAGAGACTAGGAGAGCTCGGAGGACTTTGGTGGAGATGGAGATCTAGAGACTTGACAGAGTTGAGGATGGCAGACAACTTGATGATGCGGAATTGGGGCTAAGGGCGACCGTCCAAAAAGTTGTTGGGGAGGAAGATAGGAAGCAGATCGCGGAGTGGAAGCATAGATCGCGGCTTACCTGGCTGAAGGAGGAAGATGCAAACACCGCTTTCTTCCATAGGGTGGCTAGTGGCAAGCACAGGATCAATGCTTTCAGATCAGTGATTATCGACGGCAACAGAGTTGAGGGAGATAGGGAGCTGGGCAGTGCATTGGCTACTCATTTTCGTGTTTTCTTGAGACAGACTGCTTTCAGATGTTGGAGATGGAGTGGTCTTGGGGCTTCATGCCTTGCTTCGGCTCATGCGGATAGCTTGACTTTGCAGGTTGCCTTAGAGGAGGTTAAGGCGGCCGTATGGAGCTTGAATGCTGAGGGAGCGTCGGGTCCGGATGGCTTCCCGATTTGCTTTTACAAAGAATTTTGGGACTTGGTGGGTGGTGAGGTCTTGGAGATAGTGGAGGAGTTCTGTCAGTGCAATGCGGGGTTTGATAAGCTTAACAGAGCGTTGATCTTTCTTCTTCCCAAGACCGGGTCAACGGAGAGGATCGATGACTACAGACCGATTGCACTCTTGAATGCCATTTACCTCGTAGTTGCGAAGGTTTTAGCTGTTCGTCTCAACAGAGTCCTTGATTACCTCATCTCCCCTATGCAGTAGACGTTCGTCCCGAGCCGTCAGATTGGGGACAGTATGATGATTGCCTCTGAAATTATTTCTGAATGGAAGCACAATGGCAAGCACGCTTTGCTTAGGAAAGTAGACTTCTCGAAGGCTTATGTTGCTTTGGACTGATATTTTTTGTGGGCGGCTCTGCATAGGAGGGGCTTCCCAGACATTTGGATCTCTTGGATGAAGCGCTGCATCACAAGACGTCTCGAGGGAGGTTTTTTTCAGCCGCAGAGAGGAGTTAGGCAGGGTGTCCACTGACCCCCATGCTTTTTGTCCTTGTGGCAGATGTTCTTGCTTGCATGTGGAGCGGGTAGAGGATGCCGATCTTTGTTCTAGATACAGATGCGGGGAGATACGTATTCCCCTGCTTCATTACGCGGATGACACGATTCTGTTCATTGAGGGCGGCAAGGAGGAGGCACGCAACATGTCTCTCACTCTCGAGATCTATAGGGAAATGTCCGGGCTTGGCTTGAATTATGGCAAATCCATTATGGTTCCTTTTGGCATGACTGACGAGGAGGTACTATCCTGTAGCACGGAGTTGGGCACGACGTGTGGGTCACTTCCTATCCGTTATCTTGGGTTTCCTCTTACGGCTGGCAGATTAAAGCTTTCGTATTGGTTACCTGTGGTCAAGAAATTGGAAAGGAAAATGAGTGGTTGGAAGACTTCTCTTTTGTCTCGTTGGGGATGTTTGGTGTTGATTATGGCGGTTTTATCGACGATTCCAGTGTTCTTCTTTTTCTCTAGACTCTTGCCGGTGGGTGTGAAGAGGCGTTGGAGCGTTTGATGCACAGGTTCCTTTGGAGCAGATTAGGTCAGGAGGGGCAAGGTGTTCACTTAGTTGATTGGGAGACCATTACTTTGCGTAAAAAAAGAATGGTGGGTTGGGGATCAAAAGTCTGGAGACCCTCGAGGCTCTTTTGCTTAAATGGGTGAGTAGGATCTGGGGTAAGGATGAAGATTTGTGCTGCTGGTTGATTCGTTGCCTTTATGGTGTTTCATTAACTGGCCCTGACGTAGAGAGTCATGGTACTTCACGTTCTGCATTTTGGAAGGGGATTCAGAAGGTGATGCCTCGTTTCCATGATCTTTTTCGTATGGTTTTGGGGAATGGTGCCTCGTTTAGCTTTTGGACGGATAACTGGACGGGAGGTGGCCTCCTCCATTGTCGCTTTCCTCGCCTGTTTGCTCTAGCTGATAACGATGAGGTGCGTGTTGTGGATTGCTGGGATAATGATAATTGGATGTCGCCTTTTAGAACCTCCTTTTCTAATCAATGTCTCGAAGAATTTCTCCGTCTTCTTGACTTGCTTGGTCAGCGGGGAGGCCATCCACTGGGCAGGACCATTGGAAGTGGAAGGACACGACATTCTCAGTTAGAAAGGCTTATGGCGCCATTTGTCTGTCGCCACCCTCCGCTTCTGACAGCCTGATTCGGGATTGTAGGCTTGTTTGGTCCCTTTGGCTTTCGGAAAGGATTGGTTTCTTCCTGTGGCTTTTTAGACAGAAATGCATGATCGTCGTGCTAAGCTGTTCGCGGCGGTATCTGATAGATATCCTCCGTGCGATAATGAGGTGGACATTGGAGCACATTTTCTTCCGCTGCTCTGTGTCCTCGTCTGCATGGATCGTGGCAGACCTGCATTGGATTTGCACCGGTTCTTTCGACTCCTTCTGGGAGTTCTTTTTTGGGGCGCGTAATCAACGTATAGATGAGGTCCTCTCCTTGGTGGCAGTGCTGTGGGCCATTTGGTTGGCTTGTAATGATGTATTCTTTTCGGGTCATCGTATCTATTGTGAGAATGTTTGCTCCCATTATAAGAGCATGCTTGGAATATGAATCTTGTAACTTTTTTGTATTTTTTTCTTTTAAATAAAATCCTGGGGCGGACACCAATTCGTGTTACCCCTTTTTTGACTTTAAAAAAATAATGAAAAATGAGAGAAAAATAAAAACTTTATCTAAACATACCATAAAGTTGACAAAACAATGAGGGAAAGTAAAAAAACTTTACCAACATATACGACATACTAAATTATGGATGAAACACCTGTATATATGACATGATGCATTGCAGTACACGTGCTTTACTGAATCACCATTATATATTACTAGATCAACATTATAGTTTAATCAGAAAGTCTTGATATGAATTGGGTGTCCATAGATAGTTCAAGGGAAGCTAAGACTAAAAGCATAAAGAATAATCAAACCTCATGTAGTATGAACATAATAGGTCAAAATGCTCTATGTCATAATCTACATAGATGTTTACATACACCCTGTGGTTGGAGCAAGCTCGCTACCAAGATCTTTTATGTTCTACAAACTTCCTCAGTTTCTCATTGACTCCACAATGAAAAAAAGTCACCACATTTACCTCCATACGAAAGAAGGAGTGGGCACACTTGTTTTATCATCTTATTAAATTTTCTCTATAAGATCTTACAAGAGATTTGGGTCTCTCGTGTTAAGATCCATGATTAGGTTAACTATTTGCCTAGTGCTAAATTTAATTGTATAGTGCATCCACTGTCCACAAATTATACACATGACAATATATGGTAATATAACAAAGAAATAATAGAAAAATACAACTAATACCTATTTTCACGCATATCCACACAAACACTCCTAGACATTCACTCCCATTCACTCACTCATGTGTGCATGCACTCCTACACATTTGCACCCATTCATAATTGAGAAAATGTATGCGAAATAAGAAAAATTACTAAAAATAATATCATGCATCTAGCACAATGGAGGAGGATCAGTGTGGTGGATGCAATGAATATGTACCAAAGATGTATCTTCTCAGAGTGTTTCCCCCTTTTTTGACTCAAAAAGAGGTTTATCTTCCCCCACCCCTCTCTCCATTTAAGGGATTGGGATGGTGATTTTTTAAGTTTTTGTACTTGTGAAATGGTCTAATAGAAGAGAAAGGTCTCTTATGTGATCATATACTTTCTCCCCAATAAAAGGGACTCAAATATCTTCTGGGAAAATTTTGTTCAAGCCCTCAACTCAAAAACCTTTTATAAAAAGGTAAAGGTAAAGAAGAAGCCAAAGGGGAGAGTTATTTTAAGTGAAGGGGTAGAACTTTTGCAGCCACACCCCTCAGTGGGAAAAAATTATAAATGTAACATGGAAAAAGAGCAAAATTGAGGAGATCTGATCAACCAATCCACGTGGAATTCTCCATCAACAGCTCGAAGATCAAGCAATTCGTCGAGAGACGAATTTTTCAAAGCGACAGAGTTGAAGTAGCGTGCAACAAATAACTAGGGTCCTATTTAATTTTTGTCTGTTAATTAGAGTCCAATTTATTTACGATTAATTGAGTCGTAGCAAATTTTTTTCAAAGAATGAGATCGTTTGTGATCTCAAATTAATTACCTAGTCGGTTAGGGTCAATTAGGATTTGAATTTTATTTAAATGAATTAGCTAGTCTGTTAGAGTTAATTTGAATTTTAAATTTGAATTTTGTAATCCCACCTTTCCTATATAAAGGGGATGACAATCTTTTGTTTTAAAAGACAGTTCACATTGAAATCATTTTGAGATTTATCTCATCTCTCTCTTTCTCTTCCCCCTCCTCGTGTTATTCGTGATTCTCTTCCCAAATCCATCGCATCAAGTAAGTCTTCTCTTCTTCCTCCCTCCAACTTCTTCTTCCAACAAACATTTTCCACCATCAAAAATATATTTTTGCATCTTTGCAATTCCATTTGCATCATTTTTCTACTCAGCTGTTGCAAGAAGCAACTGTGGTGCTTAGCTCTTCATTTATTTGTTTCCATAGAAGGACATATCACGATATCATCGATATAATCGATGTCGAGAGGTAGAGGTAGTGGGAGAAGGCTTCACCATGATATGTGATGCAATATAAGTCTTGGATGAACTCCATTTCCAATATCTATAAGTCAACAATCAACACTAATATTGATATGTCCGGTATGACAGATATGTACAATATAAGGGTCATAGATGATTGATATATGTGATATAAGTGTATATTTTCAAGTTATTTAATGTTACAAGAACTTGGATGGACTACATTTCCAATATCCATAAGTTAACAATCAACAATAACAACGATATGTTCGATATAACCGATATATGCGATATAAGGGTCATAGATGATCAATATGTGTAATGTAAGAGTATATTTGTAAGTTATTTAGTGTTCTTAGAACTTGGACGGACTCCATTTCCAATATCTATAGGTCAACAATTAACAGTACTAGCAATATGTTCGATATGACCGATATGTGTGATATAAAGATCATAGATGAATTATATGTGTCATTTAAGTGTATATTTGTAAGTTATTTCATGTTATAAAGACTTGAATGGAATCCATTTCCAATATCTTTAAGTCAGGAATCAACATTAACATCGATATGTTCGAAATGATTGGTATGTGTGATATATGGGGTATAAATGAACCAATATGTGTGTGTGTGTATTTTTTAGTGTGGTGACTCCCACAATGGGAGAACACCTTTTTTTATCAAAAATAGTGTGTATGCGTAGGTTATTTGTTGTTTTAATATCTTGGTTGATCTTAATTTCTGAAAAATGGCAAAAAGGTGCCATTTTGAGCCATTTCCGATATTTCCACCAATATCGTCAATATATCGACGATATTTCCCTATATATCCTTTTTCGGACGGACCGATATGATATCGATATCGATATGACCTTCTATATTTGTTTCCCCCCAAAACTATTTGCGGAAATGATCTTAAACTATTCGTATAAAACTAACTAATTCCAAAGAATATGGGCAACAAAAATTGGCAAGTGGGGCATGGAATATTTATTGTTTGGTTAAGCATTTAGGTCCGGTATAATTAACTCACAGACATATAAGCTTTGTAGAAAGCTAGAATCCATATGTGAACTGAACTTATGAAACAAATACATTCAACTAAGGCGATGATGCGAAAAACTGTTTGAAAAGCAAAAATAATAACCTTAGCTTTATCCATCCTTCTTCCGCAGAACAACCTCCTCGTTCTTCACGACCATCATCTCAGACCCCCCTTTTCACCAGCTCCACCAGGATATGAATCATCTACAACCAAGATTGGAACTTCTTTTTCTCACAAATCTGCACTATGGAGTTCCAATATATACATATAATCACACACTTATGGCGTCAAAATTCAATGAATACATCAGATTCCATATCTAAATTATGCCTCCATCCGAAATTCTTTTCTCTCTCTACAAAGACAATGCTCTTCCTCCCATTCTATCCACACTGAAATTTCGATTTTAATCAAAGTCATGGCAATCATAAGGAAGAAGTTAGTCAAGTCCTACAATCAATAAACAACTAGGTGTAAACAACATGAGTGTCCCAAATGAGAGGCATATGCCAATTATATTAGCTTTTTTTCTGTGTACGGGAACACACATTGCGAAGTGTGTTACACAGTAATCTAACATCATTCCAAGTAGCATTGGGTTTGCTTACTCACCAAAAGCTTAATGATCCTTTCATACACATTGTCATCCTCCCTCTCTTCGACCGAGACCTTCTCATTGTGAATGTTGTTCCTCTTCTTACCTTTTCCTCTGGCATCTTCCTCCTCTTCCTCATCTCTGTCGTCAGCACATTCATCCCCATCCTCGTTGTAGATCTCGTAGATGGAGCCACTGCTCTCTTCTGAGCTGAAGTAAAAAAGGCAAAAGAAAGAACAACAAATCCGATGCGATTGCAGTTCACAGTTACTATGACTTCCTGGAGGACCCACAAGCAGGTTTCTACCCAAACACCAAATGAATAAACTGAAAAAAAGTTTAAAAGTATCGATCTATGGGGAGTTTCCTTAGTTTACATTTCGTGAAGCACATGCCACAAATAGCATACTACACAAGATTGCATTATTCTACGGTTTATAAATTACACTGTCAAATAGCGACAAAAAGCATACACCATCTTGCCAACAGCAATAAACCGTGCACATGATAAACTTACGGTTCCTTATTCTTTCTCGTGCATCAGGGAAGAGATTACTTTCGAATCTTGCTTCTTCCTCCTGCATCTGGGATGAGTTTTCATCTCTGGAAGATCATATGCATCTGTTGATAAGATCAAAGAAACTGAAGTCGGCATCTACACTGAACGGAGGAGGCAAGAATCAAGAACAGATTCATATGATATTTTACTACAACTTCGATTCTCCCAAATCGAGATATCTATAACAAAATCGATTGCATGCTATGACAATGGGAATTGGTGTTAGGCTTAAAGAAATTGCTAAATGGGGAGCTGAAACGATGATATGCAGTGCATTCCAGCAATGGAATCACCACTACCATCTCAATTGTCTTAGCATTTCAGCACATTACAGTTCAAAAAAGAAACATGATCGCAAAATGATCCTAGAAAATTTCAACAAGTCAGATAAGATATTTAACTTAAGATTTCACGTGTCCCAATGATTTACTTGGGCCAATTCGTTAGCCACTAAAGTGCTCTGAATGGCATCTTCTCTCGACCCTCGTCTTGAATTCAGCAAGGTACCTGAAATTCAAATACAAACTTCAAGGATATCCATAATTGATTCCTTTTCTAATCCTTGATTTGGGAGTAGAAAGAAACCTCTCTTTAATGGTATGATTGGTATCTTTACCTCTTGATGCCTTCTGATTCCTTCAATGTATGATAAAACCAAACATCCCAATGGCAACTACTTCCATTTCCATTCCACACCTTCCCCATCCTTGCTGATACATCCGCTCATAGACATAGGGAGTTGAAGGGAAAGAGTGGATGCAAAACGGAAGCAAATGAAGGAAAGGGGTGCATCATAACCTTACAAATATGAACGGATATGAAAAAGAAAATATGAAGACAAAATGTTCCATTAGGGAGATCATCTTCCCTCCAATTATATGAACATTCCCAAAAATTATAACCATTTGTTAGTATGATCTCATGAATGTAGTTCGATTCACATGTAATTAAGCCACACATTTAACTGGTGACGTTTTAGTTGGACATATTTGCATCGGCCAAGTAATTAAAATTTACATCGCATCTGCTCTAATGGCAACCGATTCTCAAAACCAAACGAGTAAAATAACAAAATATTTAAAAATAAACAAAAAAAGGAAAAGATCATTCCACGAACATGTGATAATTACCCTTCATCTCGAGGTAGAAGACCTTGGACTCGACAGAGTTGGCGGAAAGGGACAAGGTGGGTGTTGTGCAGCTTGTGGATGCCGTTGTAGATCTTGGTGAGTTCGGCCTCGATCTTGGCTCGGTAGCCCTTGATGAGGGCGACGTGGTCATCGTTGCCGTGGCTCTCCTAGAAGAAGCCCTCGAGAGGCCTTCGTCATTGTCTGATCATCCATTTCCTTATTGTGTGTGTGATAGGCCGATAGGGATCAGAAAGGTGAGTTTCGTTTGGCGATGGTGATGGGAATGAGAAAGGTGGATGGCAACCGCAAGAGGAGTTGCAGAGTCGAAGAGGATGGAGAGGATAAGGAATTATGGAGGAAATGGGTTCCATTTGGAGGTGAAATGGGATTTAGGGATTTTGTTTCTGGAGGGTAGGGGGGATCATGCCTAGAAATTTCGCCAAAATTTACAACTACAATGTGATCGCATTGTGGTCCTAATATTTTCCGACTACAAATATAGTCAAATGTAGTCGTATGTGGGAGTGTTGATGAAAACCACTACATTGTGACTATAGGTGGTGCTAATGTGGTCGCAATTATCAATGCGACCACATTGGCACCAAATGAAGTCGCAATCTCATTGTGACCATATTGGCACCACATATAGTCGCATTTCTAAAGTGGTAAATGTGTAGTTTTCGTGTAGTGAAGAAAGGAGAGTAGGGAAGGTACATGAGGAAAGAGTCATGGAAAAAAGAAGGTAGGCTTGCTTGAGTGAAGGATAGGTTAATTGCTTAGTTCTCGTAGATCTCCAGGCATTGATGCATGTCATCACATATTGATTCTCATACATTATTAACCGTATCTTCAAGTGAACAGATTGCGAGATGGCCGCCACCATCCATTACTTGGAGATGACGGAAATATGTACATACGGGAAAGCGATGTTTGGCCTGAAGTTTGTTGAGGCGGTAGTAGAGCCATCATATTAGGGTTCTTCGTGAGAGAACCCTTCTTTGTTGCTGCTTAGAGAGGATGGATGTGCATGGGGACTGTGTGCCTTCAGATCACAAGAAATACGTAACAATTTTCTGGGGTTGCAAAAATCCTAGATTTTTCTTGGATTTCGACGATGATGATATTCAAAACTTGCACATATACGCAAAACAAATACTGAACAAATCCAAGAACACAAATATGAGCAAACTTTAATTTATAACTTCCTATCTTCGAGAAAATATTAGGATAAATATAATCATATTATCTTCTCGAAAATATAGTCAGATCAAGATTCAAATTTCAAGATGAATAGATTAAGATTCCAATTTCAAGCTGAACAAATGCAAGAACTGAACTTCTCTAATATTGTTATGTTACATGCTTGCTCTTCCTTACAATGTAGTTTACCCATTAGGTTTTCTCTCCTCTATATAAGAGAACCCTTGGGCTCTATGAATAACAACTCATTTTCCCTCAACATGGTATCGGAGCGATGGTCCTAGACCGGAGCTTGTACCCTCAATCTCGCCCTACTTGCCAGCTCTTCACAAACCACAACCGACCAGCGGTGATGCGATCATCCCCAAATTGGCATGGCAAATTGAATTGAAGGAGATGGCTGATTTGGAGATTTTTTGAATTAGAGATTCCATCCTTAATTAGTGATTTTAATTAGTTTGTTTATTTTATTTAAATAAATTGAGATTGTAGTCTCAACACATTTTTGGTAGATAAAATTAGTTAGAAGTCAATTAGAATATGTTAGAGTCAAGTAGGATCGATTCGGATTTAATTTGAATTTGAATTTGATTCCCTTTCTAATTTTGTAATTCCACCCCTCCTATATAAAGGGGTTGGTAGTCTATTGTTAGGAGACAGTTCAGATGATATGAAAAATTGAGTTTATCTCATTATATCTCTCTTGTTATTCTCTCTCTCAATGTGGTCTTCACGATTCATCTGCAAAACCCCGCGTAGCCGACACGTTTTCTTTCCTTCCACCAAAATTAATTATTCTGTCGTTGGAATTTTTTATCTGCATCAATTGGTATCAGAGCATGGAAGCTGAATCGTTCTACGATTCGACGAGCCTGTCGAGTATTGGCGTTTGAAATTCGATTTAAGTCACCTCAGAAAAGGCTCACGTTCGCGATCAAAAAAGTTCATGCAACGACTTATATCAAGCATCAAGGTACAAGCATAGTTGGGCACGGCAATCAATGAAAATTTGCTCTTCAACAACAAAGTTCAGACCACTGTAGCTTCTGTTCAACATGATTTCAGTCAAGAAAATGAAGGTATTTTCAATCTCGAAGAAAATTCTACTATTACAAAGGTTGGACAACATCATTATGAAGACACAGGGCCAATATTCGGCGAAGGTGTGGATGAGGAATATGAAAACCGTGATTTTTTTGCAAGCGATGTTGCTGTTGAGGTATAACAAGATGAAGAAAGCCATGATGAAACATGCGCCATATTCGACGAAGATCTCACGGATGAAAAATACGAAATCCTCGATGTATTCACGGTTGAAGCTACTGCCCAAGCAGATCCCCATCTTCCACTCCCACATACTGTTGAATACTCCCTCTCCCCTCGGTTACCCTTACTTCCCCCATCATCAACTCCAACGTGGCACCTTCCAAGCCCTCAAGCCCACAGTCATAGTCAAGGATGGCCTTGCACGCGCAACATGCTCGGTCGTCACCGGATACTTCCATGCTCGAGTGCCCAACCTGCGTGCCTCCTCGCGTACAACTTGTGCAACCCCCATCAACGTCGCTCTTGCACGACTCCACACCACCCGCACAGCTGCCCCTGCAGTATCCACCGCTCACACGCAACCTGTGCACCACATATGCGCCTCCTTCCGCCCATGCTGCTGCCTCTGAGGAGGTCGTTGCCGCCAACACCTTCTCTCAGTTACGAGACCCCTTCACTGGGGTGCAAACTCATGCGGCAAGCACCACCCCCACGGCTGTGAGTCCCGTCCAGTCCCCCCCCTCTCCCCCGTGCCCGTTGCTGCTACAACCATGTGGTCTCCCACCGTCGTCCTCGCCTTCCTCACGCACAAGAATGTTGCACTAGTGAAGACCCCCACTGCTGATGCCTTCTTCTTCCATCTCGGTGCCGCTGCCTCATATTGTAGGAGCAAAGAACCCTAGCGGATTTCTCTGCAAAACCAATCAATCCCTGAAATTTGGGGCTAGAGATTGATTTGGAAATCTCGCAAACAATTACCTCCACTTAAAACCTTTTATATAAAGGTTAAAGTTGGGGGAATTTAAAAGGTATTGCTTTAGTTGAAGGGGTAAGAAAATTATACTGCAATGCAACCCCTTGGAGCGAGAATATTTAAAGAAAGGTGCTGAGAAAAAGGAAATGAGGCTGCTACCTTCTCCAATTAGGACTAGGAATGTGGGGTTTGCCTATAAAAGGACCCTATGGGTTATGACATTATCTACATATTCTCTCATCCTAGGCTTGTGCCACACTTCGTTATGGGTTCTCCGAAGGCTATGATGTTCATGCCTCATCAATTAGTCGATCACCGTAATAAGGGGACAAAGCTCGTGGAGACGTCGCCCTTCGCGCCACATATGTTCTTCCAACATGAGATTGACGACTCCGACCACCGCACTAAAGACATCTGGGTTCCACCGTTTGCTCCACATATGTTCTTCCAAGAGGCGAGCAAGAAAGTTTACATCAAATTGCCAAGTTTCGAAGATAAAGCAATTCGTTGGGAGACAAATTTTTAAGCGGAGGAGAATTGATGCAATCATCCCCAAATTGACAGGGCAAATCGAATTGAAACAGATGACTGATTTGGGGATTTTTCGAATTAGAGTTCCATCCTTAATTAGTGATTTTAATTAGTTTGTTTATTTTATTTAAATAAATTGAGATTGTAATCTCAACACATTTTTGGTAGATAAAATTAGATAAAAGTCAATTAGAATCGGTTAGAGTCAATTAGGATCGATTTGAATTTAATTTGAATTTGAATTTGATTCGCTTTCTATTTTTGTAATTCCACCCCTCCTATATAAAGGGGTTAGATGTCTATTGTAAGGAGACAGTTCAGATGATATGAAAAATTGAGTTTATCTCATTATCTCTCTCTTGTTATTCTCTCTCTCAACGTTGTCTTCACGATTCATCTCCAAAACCCGCGTAGCCGACATGTTTTCTTTCCTCTTCCTCTCCTCTCTAAATTTCTTCCACCAAAATTAATTATTCCGCCGTTGGAATTTTTTATCTGCATCAGGTGGCATCCTTGCACCTCGAGGCAGCGTCCAGTGGCATCCCTACCGCCTCGTAGCATTGCCCAGTGGCCTTGTAGCCACCTGGCTATCGGCCAACACCACCCGTTGCTGCCTACCACCCGCCTAGCGACCCTTCACCACCTCGTTGCCACTCGACACGGAGGTATTGGTCTGATTTCGATCTGAAAAGAGTGAAATTAGACTGCTGTAGTCCCTGTTGAACCATATCACAAACGCTTTTTTGCTTAGGGTTTGTTGTGGTATGGGTCTACACCCACAACCACCCTTCTCGATGTTCATGTAGACACTTTATTGTCTTACAATCCCAATTATGTACCTATCTAGCATGATTTCAGAAAACAAAGTTGATACCCCATCCACATATGTGTTTAAGGGTCCGATACCTATTGTCAAGATGGATGGCTCAAACTATGTGTTATGGACAATGCAGTTCATGAATCTATTGCAGAGCCATGGTAAGAAGCATATTTTGACACAAGAGGAGCTGATGGATAAGACTGAGACCAATGTCTCATGGGAGACAGATGATGCGTATGCTAAAGTATGGTTATATGGTACTATCTTTATTGAAATAGACAATGATATCTTGAGTCCACCCACAATGAAGACAAATCTCGTTACTATGTACTCAAGCGATGAATGAGTCGAAGATCTTGCAACTCTAGCATAATATTTTTACAACCAAATAGGACGATAGTCCTCTTCCCATGTACACATCTCTTACAATATGTTTTAGCGACTCCATAACTACATACGTGTGACGGTCTCACTAGAGCAGCATAAGGTCTATCGAGATTCCGTTATGACTGGGGTATTTCTGACAGCCCTTATCATAGAGTAAGACTCAATTTGCCCTCAGTTGCTCACAGATGCTATTATACTGCCTACGAAGGGGGTGTATCGTAGACTGAACAGGTTGAACATCCCCTCTACTACATTTTTTCAGATGTCGTCAACTATGGTGACTCCCCGTGGTAGAGGTGGTTTGCCTCAGTTCAAAAGACGGGGCATACGTGGCAGAGGAGGCCTGCGCTTGTGCCAACATCAACCATGTTCATATTATCACCGGTCAAGTCATTTAGAGGACACACACTATTCTAAGCACAACTTTCCACCATCAACATGTGTTGCTGAGAATGTCCAGACTGCTCATAATTCTATCGATCTTCGTTTTAATGATTCTATTGCATGACTGAGAGAGATCATGCCCCTAGTTGTTGGATCCTCTAGTGTTTTTAGTGGACTATCAAATGTTGCTGCTTCTGCCTCCAACATTTACTAGTCACTCTCGACCAGACCCTTCAGTATGGATCATGAACTTTGGAGATTCTCATCATGATGCAATCATCCCCAAATTGGTAGGGCAAATCGAATTGAAGTAGATGACTGATTTGGGGATTTTTCGAATTAGGGATTCCATCCTTAATTAGTGATTTTAATTACTTTGTTTATTTTATTTAAATAAATTGAGATTGTAATATCAAAATTTTTGGTAGACAAAATTAGTTAAAAGTTAATTAGAATCGGTTAGAGTCAATTGGGATCGTTTCTGATTTAATTTTAATTTGAATTTGATTCGCTTTCTATTTTTGTAATTCCACCCCTCCTATATAAAGGCGTTGGTAGTCTATTGTAAGGACATAATTCAGATGATACGAAAAATTGAGTTTATCTCATCTCTCTCTTGTTATTCTCTCTCTCAACGTGGTCTTCACGAATCACGATTCATCTACAAAACCCCGCGTAGCCGATGCGTTTTCTTTCCTCTTTCTCTCTCTAAATTTCTTCCACCAAAATTAATTATTCCGCTGTTGGAATTTTTTATCTGCATCAATTGGTATCAAAGCATGGCAACTGAATCGTTCTTACGATTCAACGATCCCGTCGCATATTGGAGGATGCAATACGATTTAAGTCGTCTCTCCCATGGCATGCATTCACGCTCACGTTCAAGGAAGTTCAAGCGTCGCCTTATATCTAGCCTCAAAGTCCAAGCATGGTTGGACACGCAAATCGAGGAAGAATCGTCCGTCGACAACAAAAATCAGATCACAAAAGCTACTGTACAACCTATTTTTGATCAAATGAATGAAGGTATGTTCAGTCCCAATGAAGATTTTATTGATACAACCGTTGTAGAAGAACAAGAGGACATGGGACCAATCTACGACGAATATCCTATGGATGAAGTACTGGATTTCGTTGACTTGTTCACAGACAGAGTTGCTGTCCACGAAGAAAAGAAAGTCGGTGAAGAACTCGAATCTTTACATCTAGATGGTTCCAACGCTGCTATCCGAACAATCATGATTTCGCTGTCATCCTCTTGCTCACGGAAATCTACTCGAAAATCGACATCTGTTGCTCCTTCAACCCTAGTCAGACAGTCCCCTCGCCAGTCCAACGGGGCCAACCAGCATGTGATCCTAGCCCACGACTCTCATGCGGTCCACGCCCTGCCTGTGCGCTGCCTCCGCCCTCCGCGAGGTTGTTTTTCTGCCAGCCACGATACATGCGCGGCCTGCACCGCACCTGTGCACCACATTCACCATTCGTGGGGTCGCCCTGACCGTAGTAGTCACTGCCCCCGTGCGCGAGGCTTGCGCAACCATGCCACGAGGTGCGAACGACACCTCCCAGCCCCGGGCATCAGCATCTCAGGGCGATCTCGTTGTCATAGCTCCCTGCCCGATCCAGCCCGCCACCATTCGATCGTGAACTCCAGCAGCCACTACACGTATGGTTATCACCGCCACCCTCCCTCCAAGAGGGAACACCATCGCCTCTTATGCTGGAAGCAGAAAACCCTAACAAGGGGGGAGGAGTTCTCTCCTGCGAGATTCGAATCCCCTGCAAATAGGCATTGGGATATGAATTGGGATAATTGCAGTGAAGTCTCCCATCATAAAAGTTTTTATTTAAAGGTTGAAGTTAGTGGGGGCCTAAGAGAAGATATTTTAGTTGAAGGGGTAGAATATTTGCAGCCATACCCCTCAGTGGAAAGAAACTACGAACGTAACATGGAAAGGGATAAAAAACTAGGGGGATTTAACTAACCAATCCGGATGAATTCTCCACCGACGGAATGAAGATCGAGCAATTCGTCAGGAGACGAGTTTTTCAAGCGGGGGAGAATTGACGTAATCATCCCCAAATTGGCAGGGCAAATCGAATTGAAGCAGATGACTGATTTGGAGATTTTTTGAATTAGGGATTTCATCCTTAATTAGTGATTTTAATTAGTTTGTTTGTTTTATTTAAATAAATTGAGATTGTAATCTTAACATTTTCGGTAGATAAAATTAGTTAAAAGTCAATTAGAATCAATTAGAGTCAATTAGGATCGATTCAGATTTAATTTGAATTTGATTCGCTTTCAATTTTTGTAATTCCACCCCTCCTATATAAATGGGTTGGTAGTCTATTGTAAGGAGACAATTCAGATGATATGAAAAATTGAGTTTATCTCATTAGCTCTCTCTTATTATTCTCTCTTTCAACGTGGTCTTCACGATTCATCTCCAAAACCCCGCGTAGCTGACACGTCTTCTTTCCTCTTCCTCTACTCTAAATTTCTTCCACCAAAATTAATTATTCCGCCGTTGAAATTTTTTTATCTGCATCATCTCTGTAGATATCGCTCACAATTCAATACTTATAGCTTTGTAAAATTAGGTAGATCAGTGGTGATTGCTGATGGGGCACATTCTCCCTTTATTGACAGGGATAGGTCCATTTGACTCCGTCAATATGCCTGCATAATGTTCTCCACATGCCAGAATCTCAATGCATTTATTGTCTATCGGTCAGGTTGCAAAAGATTTACATTGTTGTGCCATATTTGACCCTGCTTCCCTTGTTTTTCAGGATATACTCACGGGCATTGTTATTGGATGCAGCTGTGATCATGGAGGGCTTTGTAGGTTGATCCGATCTTCTTATGCTGGTGCTTGCTCTCTTTCTGTCGGATTGATTTCTCCATATACTTGGATTATCCGATTTGGTCATCTTCCATTACAGAAGATCTATCCTTTCATCCTTGGCATCTCTCTTAAGTTCACCTTTCAATGCGAACCATGCCAACTTGGAAAGCATCACCATTCTAGCTTTCCAAGTCATTAAGGTCGTAGTAGTCAAAGTCCTTTTAAGCTTTTTCGTTTTGATGTGGAGTCTGAGTTATGTTCTTGATCATCAGGGGCTCATGTATTATTTAGTTGCTGTGGATGATTTTTCAAGTGTATTTTTGTTAAAGAATAAGTCTAATATTAGTAATTATCATTCAGATTTTTGTAATTGAAATGAAGAACATTTTATGTGCTTCTATAAAATACACCTGTTTTGATAATGCTTTGGAGTTTTGTACTATTCAACTGTCTAAATTCTTTAGTTCTCGTGGCATGATACATCAGACTTTGTGCCCTTACACTTCACAACAGAACGATGTTGCTAAAGACAAACATCATCATTTTTTGGACATCAACAAGATTCTTTTCATATAGAGTCGAGCTCCTCATTCCTTCTGGGGTGATGTTGTGATGACAACATGTTACCTCGTCAATCAGATGCCCTCTACCATTCTAGATGAAAAAGCACCATTCTCTCTTGCTTTTCCCGAAAATGACATTTTCTCTCTTACACCACATGTCTTTGTCTATGTGGCATGTCCACCTTCTATGTCCAATTAATGGTAAGCTCGCTCCTCGAGCTGTCAAATGTATGTTTGTAGGGTACTCTCGTACCCAAAAGAGTTATTAATGTTTTGATCATGTATATGAAAAATACTATGTTAGTACTGATGTTACTTTCTTTGAGTCCATCATGTGCTATACTCCTACAGGTAACATGTCGAGTTCCTTTGAGTTTGGAGGTGAGGTTGTTCTTCCACCTCCTCCCACACATATACCTCAACATATTCTCCATGCTCAGATGCCTTCATCGACATCCAACACGCCTCAAGTAAATCCTTAAAATTTGGTTTCAGTTGATGTCCCTAGTAGTTTGAATGGTGAACATAAACATTTACAAGATAAGTAGGAAGATATACAAGATGAGTAATGACAACAACATGAGAATCAAGGTTCAGAAAGTCGGTATGCGGTATTCGTTCGGTCAGGCGGTCCGAAGCGAGTAAGCGGATATGCGGAAGTATATGCGGATTATGCGGTTTGTATTATTTTAATTTAAAAATAATTAAAGTAATAAATTGACTTCAAATATTAGAGATTTATGTTTCGAAAAAGTAACAATAGATGAAATATATGCATAGACTTTTTAGTACGACATGATTTCAGAGAAAGCTTTTTAAAAATGACCATTTTAGATAAAAGAGCGAATCATAAAAAATAAATGTGAAATTTGTTGGCATACTTACTCTAGGAATGAAAATACAAAAAAAAATATTTCAGATATAACAATAATAAATCATAGAAGCATTTGTTATGTTTCTATAGGAATTAACTGAATGAAAATTGGATTATGAATCAATATATTTCAATAGATTAAATAATCGGATTCCCTTTTATCTAGCATTAACGAGATGGCAGCTAGCTAGGGGGGATTTAACGTAATTTTCTATTACAATGCATTAACGAGAAAAATATATTGAATATAAACTAAACAAAATGCATGAAACGATATTCATAGAAATTAAATAAAAATCTTCTATTTAAATAAAAAAATGAAAATTTATTTTTTACAAACAACAATATAAAAATCTTTTCTAATAAACAATTAGTAACGTTTATTTTAAATAAAAAATGAAAA
Organism: Ottelia alismoides; assembly: GCA_037367405.1. Classification (NCBI taxonomy): domain Eukaryota; kingdom Viridiplantae; phylum Streptophyta; class Magnoliopsida; order Alismatales; family Hydrocharitaceae; genus Ottelia; species Ottelia alismoides. The sequence goes on along the minus strand of JAZKJV010008855.1, from coordinate 723,251 downwards.
ATTATTTTTTACAAACAACATAAAAATATGTTCTAATAAACAATTAGTAATATTTATTTTTTACTGCAGTAGTAGTAGCTACCATTTCCAGCAACTAAAAGATGAAAAATGTATGAAAGGGCTCTATACAAAAGTGGCCGAGTATGCGGCCGCATATGTCGTTTACTCGGTCGCATACTCGCCCAAACCGCATATAGACCGAATACTAGATATGCGGTTCGGTCCAGTGCCCGACTACGCATATGCGGCCGCATAAGCGGCCGCCTGGGCTGCCTTTCTGAACACTGATGAGAGTGCTCTGGGCTAGCCTATGGCCTTGCGTAAAGGTAAACGTAACGTAGCTGTGCAAGATACCCCCTCGTCGAGCACATGTCTTTGACGTGACTTTCGAAGGATTTCAGGAAGTTTGTTGTTGGATTATCTTTCATTGAAATCCAATACATATACCAAGAGGCCCTCAAGGAGAGCTAGTGACAACTTGCCATTGAGGAAGAGATGGCCGCACTCCAGTCACGTGGACATGGACTCTTGTTTCTGCTCCAATAGGAGCATCTGTTGTGAGCTACAAATGGGTATTTATTGTCAAGCACATGAAAGACGGTTTTTTAACTGGTACAAGACACGTTTGGTGGCCAGAGGCTTTACGCAGACTTACGAGGTTGACTACCTTGACACCTTTTCCCCAGTTGCTTGACATTTCAAACTACGTATTTTGCAGTCAGTTGCTGTGGTATGTGATTGGCCTCTATTCCAACTTGATGTTAAGGATGCTTTCTATATGGTGATCTACATGAAGATGTGTATATGCAACATCCACCTGGGTTTGCTGCTGATGGGGAGTATGTCGACTCCATAAAGTTATCTATGGCCTTAAGCAGAGCCCAAATGCATGTTTCAGAAGCTGTCAGATCTGATTGAACAGAAGGGGTTTATACGGTCGATTGCAGATCATTCCCTCTTTATTCGGAGGACTTAGCGAGGTACATTTGTCATCTTGGTGTATATTGATGATAACATTGCTATTGGAGATGATATTTAGGTATTACTGCGGCCAAGATTTGTCTGGGACAACAGCTTGTCATCGAAGGCTTGGGTGAATTGTGTTACTTTTGGGTCTGGAATTTGCTAGAAATCAGCAAGACCTTGTCATGACCTAAATAAAGTATGTAACTGATCTCCTTTCAGAAGCAGAAATGACATGCTGTAGACTGATCTCTACACCTATATTTCCAAACATATAATTGCATGATGATGCCATTGAGGGGGTAGATAAGAGACGATATAGAGAGTTGGTTGGGAAGCTTCTCAATGTTACATTCACTAGACCTGATATTTCTTTTACAGTAAACAATATCAACTAGTTTGGTTGGGAAGCTTATCTATGTTAACATCACTAGACCTGATAATTCTTTTACCGTAAGTAAGATCAACTAGTTTATGGAGCAATCAAGGCAGGTGCACATGGATGTACACGATTTTAAGATACTTAAAATATTCTCAAGCACGTCTTTTATCTAATAGAGGAACTTCACTATTTGTCACAGAGATGCAGATTATGCTGGTTGCCCCAATGGTAGAAAATCTACCTCCTGTGTTTGTGGGAAACTCTCTAGTATCATGGAAAAGCAAGAAACATATATTGGTAGCGAGATCTAGTGTTGAGTCAAATATAGGACCATGGCAGTGTAGTACTGAAATGATGTAGGTCAAGTTTGTTTTTTCTAGTCTGGGTGTCGATGTACCTCTTCGCATATAGTTACTATGTGGCACCCATGTGGTCCTCTTTATTGCAAATAATCCAGTTTTTAATGAGAGAACTAAACATATTTGAGTAGATTGTTGCTACACCCGTGATATGATTAAAAATGGATCTATCACCACATCTGATGTTTGTTTAAGAGACCAGACTACAGATGTATTTACCAAGGTCATTGCCCAAGGACCCTTAAAGAGATGTTCTAATCTGAGCATGATAGACATCATGCTCCAGCTTGAGGGGGATTGTTGAGAGTTTTTATGTTACATGTTTTCTCTGTATATTTATTTTTCATTCCTTACAACGTAACTTATCCATTAAGGTTTATCTGTTTATAAGAGAACCATTGGGCTCTTTGAATAACAATAACTCATTTTCCCTCAATAGATACCATGTAGAAAATGATAATGCAAAAGCATAGTCAGAGATGATAATGATAAATAATGGTGAAGTACACGCATGTTTACATGGAACCCTACTCCATAAGGAGTGTGGTGAAAGCACATGAGAACGCCTCAGAGGGATGTTGTTTATATTGAATTCTCTCAATGAATACATGTAGCGTGAGGCTTCTTATATAACCCTACCAATATGACCAAGTCCTATTAATACACGATGTGCGACTAAACTTGAGTGTGTCTTGAGATGCATAGTCTAACAATTTGTATCTATATCCTCAAGAAAAGAAAACATTATCGGTATCTTTTTTGTGAGTAACATCTATATCTGTAAAAAATCTCATTCTTATTCATATCAATAGCCAAAGATATATATATATATATATATCCATATCCACTTAAAAAGGGATCCGAACAGTTAGATATGAGAATATATGTATTCAGTTGCATTCCAACATGAGCATTCCTGATCAAGAAATCTATCGAAACACGCACAATGATCAAGGCCTTTGGAAGGGCCCTTGACGTCTGCAAAAAACCTAGTTAGTCTTAAAAAACACGCCCTCTGCTAAGAAAACCAACAGTCAAAGCTAAAACCCATGTATCATCCGTTCAAGCCTCAGCTATGGTTATGTCCCGATCCATTGTCGAAGCTAAGTCTTTGAATTTGGTCTCACAGGGTCCCACTTAGACCAGTCACCCACCCAGAACATAAAAGATCTCTTGTTCCCCGATATTGGTTAAAAGATGTCACATTCGGTAGGACAGATTCCCCTCTAAGAAGTCAAGGACAGTCGAACCGAGCCCGCCGAGACACAAACCAGGAAGAACCTTATCCATCTCCTCAAGCTTCATCACTCTTAGACCACCATCCTCTATGTATTGTGTCATCAAGGTCTAATCAACTAAGGTCTAAGGAAACCACCATGTATCCCCTAAGAACTTAGAAAGAACCCCTGCCTCATGGACTACAGACGCTCCTGAACCCCCACAGATAACCTACGGGTAGAGAGAAAAAGATTCAAATGACACATAATACAACTCTAAGAAGCACCTTGGGGTCTCCACTCGACAGGCAAGTCCCATTCTAGGCAACCATCCTGTGTTTCATCTTCTCCATAAGGGTGTCCAATTCTCCCTCCGAAGCTTATCACATGCAACTTGCATGCCCAATTAACTGAGTTGTAACCTCGTCTGTAGAGCACTCAAAACACGCATATACTCCTCGTCTAGCTCCCAAGATTTATTGAAAGGAACTAAAGCAAGCTTCTCCAGATTTACAGTGAGGGGTTTGATTATATAAGGCAACAATCAAATTCTAACCAATCTGACTGATGTGGATTATTAATTGATTGATTAATAATTTGACCTTAACTATAGATCACAGTTGATTTTTTAAACTCACACTAAAAAACTGATTAAAATAACAAGGGACACAGTTAGAATGGCACCATTGATCATCTAGAATTTCGATCCTCTTCCGCACCACCTAGAGATTACACATTGCATGTTTGTCAACATTTTTCATGTATATGTGGGCTTGAGAAAAGAACATATTGCTATCTCAAAATCGTGTCTACATCCCACGCATTTCATTTATTTTATGTGAAATACGTAATAGTATGACTTGTTGAATTGTGCTTTAGTTTTGCAATTAAAATATATGATCAACTGGCACCCCCATTTAATTCATGACAAATTCACCTATTTCCCCGTGAGATACATATGGTTAAAAGCAAAGAACAAAGATACAACAACAACAAATCCTTGTCCCACGCTAAGCAGGGTTGATTACATGGATTTTTTACCTCCATTCGGATCTGTTTGGGTCATTCTCAGGATTAGATACAAATAACTAAGATCCCTTCGAATAGTCTCTTTCCACCACTTTTTAGGCCTTCCTCGCCCTCTCTTAACATACTCAACATCCCAAATCACATATTTTAACTAGTGCATCATCTGATCTCCTTTGCAAATGGCGTCACTACCTTAAGTGGTTCTCTCTCATCTTATCCTTTATTGGAGCTACTTCGACTCTCCTTCCGATCTTATCATTCCCAATATGGTCTTTCTATGTACGACCATACATCCATCTTAGCATTTTCATTTCTTCTATCGTCATTCTCTACATATCTATGGTTCATAGGTCAACATTCGGATCCATAGAGCATAGCATGTCTCACGACTTCTTTGTAATACTTTCCTTTGATTTTCAAAAGAATTCTCTTATCACAAAGAACAATAGAGGTTTCTCCACTTTAATTAACTTGTATTTATTCTATAAGTTAAAAACATGGAACAAAAGATATAAAAGATGAATTCTAAACTCGAGTAAAAACTTTTTCTAGAACTTTCCATGTTTCAGAAAAGCTCCACAAACAGAAGTTGGTCTCCACTACATCGTACTACTTCAAATGTGGGTAGTGTGTTATGTACATACTTTTCGTTCTTTGACATCTCTAGGAAAGATTTTCTCCTTGTCTCGAGAAAGGAACCCACACCCATATACCCAAGTATACAAATTCTAGAGATCCTTCATAAACATTATAAAATTTAAGATTTTTATCACTTGTGCCCTTAGTTTATGCAATATCAGTTATACCCCTCTTTTTTGTAATATCAATTGTGCCCCTGACTTACAAAATTTATAGCCATTTTGTAATATCAATTATTTTACCCATCTCCCACATAAGTGACACATATAACGAATGCTCCAACACTCCCCCTCAAGCTGGAGCATACAATGCTCAGTTTGGACATACAGAAAGAAATCTCAGAAATCTCAACTCACGCTACATAACACTACAGACAATATCAAGTCAACGTGCACAACTTTCAGTTGCCATCGAGGACGTTGCTTCTCATGCCGTGCAGGTGAGGAGGACGAACAGGCTGGAGTGTGAATCAATCGAATCTCATCGTCGGAGAGCATGTGCTTTGTACTGCACTTGTCAGAATCACTGCAACTGAAAATGTAACTCTACACGGAGAATTCTGGGCAGCCACAACATGTGGACAACTGTTCCATCTCTGAAAAGGGCAGAACAAAGAGTATCACTAATTATCCATACATAGATATAAAGATATGTCCCTCACATAGGGGCCTCAAAGTGGGTTCTCTCTAATAGGAACCTCGGAAGGATCTCGTACTGGAGTTCACGATCGCTTGAGAATGGAGTCTGAAGAAGTCTCCTCATCGGAGTACTGGGCCTCTCCCATCTGGCACAGAGAATGTTACTCTACTCTGGAGTTCCTATGAAACCACATGAAAACCTGTTAGAGTATTTGGAGCATGCGTCACTTATGTAATAGGTGGGTAAATGGATACCTCCAGGATCCATTTACCCCACCACTGAGTTTAGTCCCATACCGCCTAGTGGTGGGACTTGGAGGCCCTGTAGAAGCTATATAAAGAACCCCAGGCCTCCTGTAACAGACAAGAAATTCAATAGAATATCCGCCCCCTTTGAGGGCTTCTCCTGTGGTTTCATCCCGCTCCTCACGGAGTAGGGTTCCACATAAAAATCTTTTGTGTTCTTCATGTTTATCTTTATTTCTATACTCTGATTATCGTTTCCGCTTCCGCTTTCTATTTTCTAACATGGTATCAGAGCGGGTTCGATTCTCGTGGAGTTGTTTTTAAAAGTTTTATTTTTCATTCTGTTCGAGAGTCGATTCAAAGCAAGGTTTCGGTTCATTCTTTTTATCATGTTCGGAGTTCTGATCTGAAGATTGCCGTATTCAATCATTATTCGAAGATCTGTCCAGATCCAGGCTTTGTGATATTCGCATCAGGGGCAATCGCCGCATCCAGCCCTAACCATCTACAACGGCAAGCGGCGGCCCTTCCAGTTGCGGCGAATGCTCTAGGCGGCACTGATGCCGCATCCCCATGCAGATGTCGGCCCTGTTCCATGTCGCGCATGTCTCAGGCATCAGGCATCATCCACGGCGCAGCAGCGACTAGGCGGCAACAGCGCCAGGCATCCAGCGGAGCCCTAGGCGGAGTATCATTTCCACCTCCAGCGTGGAAAGCCGCTCCTTCGCTTGGCGGCGAACCCCCCTTCCAGCGACCGCATCTCCAGCACCCCGAGCGATGCAACCTCCATGGCGGTACCCTTTCGCACCTCCCAGGCGCCTTTCTTCCCAGGCGGCGACGGTGACCCACCTCTCTCCATAGCGGCAGCTCGGGCACGGCTGATCCAGACCACCTCGCTGGCGGCGCCCCACCGGCAACACCGAGGCCCCCAGGCGCGCATCTCCCATTAGCCTCTCCCAGCGGCTCGAAGACCTCCTGTGCTCCTCCCTTGCGGCGCATCTCGCAGGGGGGCGGCGTGTTTATGAAAGGGGTGTCCCCGTGGAGGGAACCCTAGTGGGTCCGGAATGGGCCGAGTATGTTATTAAAAAAAAAAAGGGGAGAGAAAATTTGAAGAGGGGGGGGGCTGATTATTTGAAGCCCAAGTGGGCCGAGTGCCTTGAAAAAAAAATATATCAGGCTGTATTAAAAAAAAATGAAGGCCTGTTATAAAAAAAAAAAATAAAAAGGGGAGAGAAGAGAAGAAGAGAGAGAGAGAAAAAAAAGGAGAAGTATTTTGTAAAGTCCAAATGGACTAAGGTTTCTTTGGGCCCAAATGGGTTACGTTTGTTTGTTTGAAAAAAAAAAAGAGAAAAAAAAAGAAAAAAAAAGAGAAGAAGAAAAAGGCGCGTACAATAAAAAGCCGTACGCAAAGTTTTGCAAAAAAAAAAAAATGTTTTTGAAAAAAAAAAGGGAGGGAAGGCGCGTACATAAAAAAAAGGAAGCCGTACGCATAGTAAAAAAAAAAAAAAGAAAAAAAATATAAAGGAAAAAATGTTACAAAAAAAAATGGCGGTTTATAAAAAAAAATGATGATAAAAAGCCGCAAGTTCATGGTTTGTTTTCCCCATATTTATGTATTATCTTATCTTCTCCCAACATGGTCAACAATGTCATTCCGACCAGTATGGGAGAAAGGGGGAGTATATGTAGAGTCACAGGTTTTGTTCTAAGATTCAGATATCAGATTTTCCAGACCGGTCAGATGTTCAGACTCTACAAAATTCAGATTCAGACTCGACGACGACGCATGCCAATCATTTGTCATTCTTGTTGGTCGGCCAGAGCTTTCATGTGAGCCATAGGGACTCCATAGCAGAGGACTATTCCCTATGCCATTAAGGGCAAGGGTTTTCATATGGTATCATAGGGACTCCACAGTAGAGTACCATTCTCTGAGCCAGATAGACACTCCAGCCCCGTTCGTCCTCCTCACATGCACGCCATGAGAAGCAACGTCCTCGACTGCAGCAGCTGTGCGCGTTGGGTTGATATTGTCTGTAGTGTCATGTATTGTGAGTTGAGTTTCTTCCTGTTTGTCCAAGCTGAGCATTGCATGCTCCAGCTTGAGGGGGAGTGTTAGAGTATTTGGAGCATGCGTCACTTATGTAATAGGTGGGTAAATGGATACCTCCAGGATCCATTTACCCCACCACTGAGTTTAGTCCCATACCGCCTAGTGGTGGGACTTGGAGGCCCTGTAGAAGCTATATAAAGAACCCCAGGCCTCCTGTAACAGACGAGAAATTCAATAGAATATCCGCCCCCTTTGAGGGCTTCTCCTGTGGTTTCATCCCGCTCCTCACGGAGTAGGGTTCCACATAAAAATCTTTTGTGTTCTTCATGTTTATCTTTATTTCTATACTCTGATTATCGTTTCCGCTTCCGCTTTCTATTTTCTAACCGAGATAGTATAGAGAATGATACTCTACTCTGGAGTCCCTATGGATCACATAAAAACCTTGGCTGAAAACAAGAATGACGGGGACCTCACAAAAGATGGCAAACATGTGCACATCTTAAAAGACCTCATACATGTGCGTGTCTTAAACTGAAGACTTGAAAACATATGACGTCGAGTCTGAATATTTGACCGCTGTAGAATCTGAACAATCTGGTTGGTCTGGAATCTGAATCTGGAACAGACATGTGACTCTACACAATACTCTCTCTTTCTCCCATACTTGTCGGAATATAATGACACTGACAAAGTTGGGAGAAGACAATAAAATGGGGAAAACAAGAAATCAATTAAGACGACTTCAATTTATTTCTTTGCTCTTCACGTTTTCTTGATATTTTACGTACAACTTTTTTAAAATTGTACGCGCCTTTTTTTTAAATAGCGTAAATGAGGCACTCACCTTTTTTAAGCCTCTTCTATCTTTTTTCAAGCCCAAACAATGGGCTTCTTTCACTTTTTTTAAGAGAACAGGCCCGTTGGGCCTAAAGAGCACTCCCCTTCATTTTCTTTTTTTTTTTAAATAATGCAACCACCCCTAGGGTTCCTCCGATTGGAACTCTTTCGATTGACATACAACCACTCTTGATGGGGCTTTGCAATAGGGGGTCGAGGGCGCCACCAGGAGGCGAGACGCGAGGAGGATCTCGCGTGAGGCGCTTCTTCGTGCATGAGAGACAGGAGCCGCGCAGGAAAGAGGGTGCACAAGGATATGCTGGGCTATTTCGCGTCTCCTGGAGGCGCGATCTGGAGGAAGGAGGTGCGCGCGGTGGAAAGGTGGCTCGTGTGGGTTGCACGACAAGATGTTCGGTGCCGCTTTAGAAAATAGGAATGCGGAAACGTATCGGAGATAAAGACAATAAAACTTGAAGAACATTGGATTTAACGTGGAACCCTACTCCCTAAGGATCGAGATGAAATCATGAGAGAACGCCTCAAAGGGCTGATAGTCTATGCTTTTCTTACTAGATACAAAGGGTGTGGGGGTCTATATATAGCCCCCCCCCCCCCCCCCCCCCCAGTCTCCACATCCCATAGACGGTAGATGTGAGGCTAAACTCTGGATGGGGTAAATGGATCCTGGAGAGATCCATTTACCCATCTCCCACATAATTGACACATATAACAAATACTCCAACACTGATATTTCACTAAATCTTTACTAATGAAGCATATAAGTACTTACCTCCAAGTCAAGCACTAGCGACAGAGTGAAAATATTTGTATCTTTTGTTTCAGTCTGAATCCTTTATAATATTCTCCGAAGATCCCAAAGATATTGAAGAAATTCTCTGGAGGTTGTAGAGATCTTGGGATAGTCTGAGATCTTTTGTTATTCTCTTTTGGATTTATCTATGTTTATATATTTCTATTTTAACCGCTATACGCCTATAAATAGAGGCTAAGTATTAATAAGAATACCATTTCTATCTCATTCCTAATTCCGGTTGGGAAGGTCCTTGTACTCCATTCAATGGTAACTCAACCATATACGTTCCTGATTCCGGTTTAACGAAAAACTGAGTTCAACCGTAAAATCATCAATTCAATCTCTTTAATTCAATCTCTTTTCACAGAGATTAATTTAGATCTCTTTTCGGGATTAAGTTTGGGTTGTTAGGATTTAATTCATTTTTGTTTGTAACCGCATCCTCTTTCTATATAAATGGGCTTGGGAGTTGATAACTATTCAGATTTGAGTCTTACTCTCTCCCCTTCTCTCCCTCTCTCCCATGCATCTTCATGTTTTCCCACCAAAACATTGTACTATAGGAGGATCTTCCCCTTTCATTATCCATTACATCCTTAAATTCATCCTACGTCAGTCGGTACTAAACACGACATCCAAACCATTGCATGATTTATGATCTCAATTGGTACCAAAACACATTTGTATTTTTTTAAATAAACATGAGTTTATTCTGGAAGACCACCATCAACCTGGGTGACTCTCCCCTGTACTTTTTGAAATTTTTTATGATTTATGATTCTATACGATACACAAGGACCAATAGAAAATGGAGAGATTGGAAGTTTTCATTTTTATTGCAACATAATAACTGTTGTGCTTCCACATACAAATTGTAGATTTTTTCCTCAAGAAAAATCTACAGTATGTGGAAGTTCAGCAATTATTTTCATAGATTACAAACTCATTATTGGTGTTTCTTCAATATACGTTGAATTTGTTGCAAGATCTTAGTTTCATATGATCTCCAATAAACTATGAAATTGCCTCTCTAAATTCTGAAAAGCCACAATTGATTGCCGCTCATGTTGTTTAAAAAGTTGATACCCATACTACGACTTTAGTTCTTATTGTAGCTCCTCTTCTTGTGCTGGCAACCACGTCTCTCCTGTTGACTCGTTAACTTCCAACTTTTTCCAACATTGCCATTTCACGCTTTGTGTTCACCCAACCACTACAACCACCCCACCATCAAGCAGGGGCAGACCTATGTTTTGATCGAGTGGGGCACATGCCCCCATTTAAGATTTGAGAAAATCTTATCTGCCCTATGCAATCAATGCAATATTCTTATTTTTTTTAAATAATTGATGGAAAAGGCCTCACGTTCCCACATTTCGTGCCTCTCCTCCTGCCATGCCCCTCTCCCACAAATGCTCAATCGAAATCAATTTGGCATTAATTACGGTCATGGTAATCGACCATTCAATTTAACTGAGAGTAGTCCCACACATCCCTTATCAATGGGCAACGACAACCCTCCAGTGCCGGTGTGTCCCTTCCCCTCCTGCACATCTCATGGTAGCTCTTGTACCCCTCTTCCTCCCTACACATCCCATGGCCCGGCTCCCGTGCTCGTCTCCCTTTCCGCACATCTGGCCAATCTTCAGTTACTTCACGTACTGGATCCAACATCGCACACGATTCCTAGTTTCCACTAGTTATCGCTTGCAACCGAAAGTACTTGGATATTTCGCAATGTTCCCCCCACATCCTTGTGGAAACATCACTCGTCTCCCTCGAAACCACGTCGACTCCCCCACCGCATTCATTTTTCGTGCTCCAAGTGAAGGTGACTATATTTGCTTACAACTTTATATGTGATAATTTTTTATTTTATATTTTAGTCAATTGATCATGAAATCGGAACATTAAATTGAGCTTTAAATTGGTTTACAACACTTATCCAACCTTTGGAGTTTGAATTACATAGATGATATGGTCAAGCAACCATTATAATTAGCAAATAGAGCATCTTTTGAGTAAAATAGTACAGGTACACGACAACAAAGTCTCGGAACAGTCATTTTATTTATCCTTATACATGTATTCCAAATTATGAAATCTTTATTTATGTAATTTAGACCTTTTTCTAGCATTTAAAAGTACCATTAAACTAAATTGTATTTAAGCCCACACAATTCCGTTTAAGGGCATATCAATGCATCATTGTGATATCAATAAAAGATTTTCCTCGGAATCACAATCTCAAATCAAAAGATCGGTAAGGTACATTGAGTTTTATAATGTGAATACTGCTAGAGTTATTATGTTTTCTCTTTTTATTTGTATCTTGTAACCCTTCCGGGTCTTTTATGTACTTTCTCCTTTTTTTGTAGGGTTCTCTCTATATAAGAGATCCTAGACCTATGGAATAAACACAATATTTCATTCTTTCTCCACATGGTATCAGAGCAACGGTCCTAGATCGGAGCCTATATCCAAATCTTGTCGTCACCGCTAGCCCTCTCACCTTATGTGGGCCTTTCTCCCTCGTCAAAGGTCCTGCATAGGGACCATCGCCTCTAGCCGTTGTCACTGTAGCATCTACAACACTAGCCCTAACTATGTGAGGCCCTAGCGGCATCATCCCTAGTCGTCGGAGGGCCTGACGACCACATCAGAGCCCCTGATGGCCCAACCACTGCTGAACAAAGCCTTACAGTCCTTCCAAGAGTCCGCCATAGTCCACCTGGGGCTCCTGCAACATCGTCTAGCACTGCCGGCATCGCCTAAAGCCCTCGTCGTCTTCCTTTCCGACGTCGTCAATGAATCTGGGGGCCTGCCTTGCATCGCACAACACCTTCTTGTCATCTTAGCTGCCGACAAAGCCTCGAGGATCCCGTGATCTACCGAGGAGCGCATTTTTCAGACCTCTTGCACGTCCTAACATGAGTTCTAGGACATCTCTTAACCCTTGTATGCATACTTAGTCGATCACAGGACCTCCATCTTTAAAGCCACCATGGTACTTCTATCGAGACAAATATCTTGACCACAAACAGGATGGCACAAGGCATTGCTATCAAACTTAAGGGCACGTAAAATTATGTGCTATGGTTTTGACTTTCATAGTGTTCATTTGGTCAACGGAAACTCTACATCCTGACTCAAGATCGTCTAGATGAAAAGGACAAAGACTACGACAACTGGCATACATACAACTGCTTGGTTATCAACTAGATGACCAACAATGTGGATGCATACATTGCCTTGAATCTTGATTGTAGTCTATCCCCCATGTAAAGGACACCACCCTACCAGATTATCACCACCATAGGTGCCATTATCCTTGGTTGCCTTGCCTCCTTCCAAACATTCTTTTGATAGCTACCACATCATTGCCATGATTGCGAAACATGTTGTTGGGCTCCACATGGCATCAACTACCCTTGCTATCCTCTCGCCTCGTGGTGAATGCTACCACCTTCGTTGTTTGCAATCGCAACTTCCATCCACCATCATCGTTGATGATTTGAACTGTGAAGTCATTAGTTGTGTTTTCCAACCGACCCTCCTGCCACCATTAATCGTCCTATGATGCTTGTAATTGCTAACAATGTTGCAATATTTTGTCGAAGGGACCTATTATTCAGTCGAATATTCTGATTCAGGGGGTGATCGAATAAAATATTGCTATTCGATCCAACCGGAATATTCAGCCTGGATATTTAGGATTTGGTTGAATATTTAGCCTACTGTTGCAATAGATTGTTGATTTTTAAAAATTTATTTTTTAAAGATTCCCATTTATTATGGTATCACCACAAATGTTAAAGCTCCATATATGCAACTTATTACTTGACTTTTATCATTGAAATTTATTGATTGATTACTATATTTGTATAAATCAACAACAAAACCTTTTCCTACATTAAGTAGGATCGACTACATGGATTATTTGCCTCCATTTAGATCTATCTTGGGTTATTCAATATAAATATATAGGAATATATATTAGACAGAATTCTTATATTTAAAATAATTAAAAATACATAATCGAATAATTCCGAATATTCTCTCGATAACTAAATATTCTTTATTCAATGACCCATGCGACTGAATATCGAATACCGACTTCTGCAACACTAATTGCTAATGGATTTGATGTACCCAAACCTCATAGTACATTGAATTTGTTGCAAGATTTGAGTTTCAATGATCTCCGAACAATCACAAAATTGCTGCTCTAGATTCTGAAAAAGCCACAATATATTCCATTCATGTTGTTTAAGAAGTCATGCTCAAATTATGACTCTAGTCCTTAGTGCCGCTCCTCTTCTCGTGCCAACCACCATGTCGTTCTTGTTGACTCCACCTTCCCAACTTTTTCCAGCACTGCCATTTCACACTTTTGTCTTCGCCCAACCACCGCAACTTTAAAATAGTCTTCCCTAACCATTGGCTAGTAGCATTGCTGGACTTACCTAAGCTATTATAAAAGGGACCCTTGGTCACAAGGTGTCCCGGTGAAGGCTTATCTTCTTTAGTAGAAGATAAAATTTGTTGTATGCTTGTACCGAGGCTTGGACTCTAGAAATAGTTCCATATAGTGAAGTACTTGTAGTCTCTAAGTAGGCCAAGCTTAGGCATACAATGTTATCCCTAATTAGAGTGAACCTATACAAATTAATGTGCAATGTGTTTGATTACTTTGGTGGTTGATGTATTTAGAACCCAACCCGCCCCCACCCCGGTCCCAGCATCGTTAAGTGTGCGACTGGCATAATGAATAACCACAGGTAACTTGTTTACGCTTCATCTATCAATGGTTCTTTAGGCATGGTCGGAGGCATCACACATGATTTCAAATGTGAGGAAGTCAACGGACCAATTTTGAGGTTGGATTATTAGAGATTTGGTTATAGCCTCCCATAAGAATTTGTCAGATTTCATGCATGATACATTAAAAGCAAACAAATGGCATATCTTTCGTAAGGAGGGCATGCTATTTTTTTTGAATTTTTTGATGAATCACCTATCAAAACTGGCATGTCCAAGGAAAGATCTAACCTGGCCGACTGAGGTTGGGGGTGGAAGTTTGGAGATCAATTCCACTTTGGCCTTGTCAACTTCAATTCAAAATATCCATTTTTGGATAGTTCCTGAATGTGTATCTTTAGTTTAAACCGGTGCTTTTTATTTCTAGGGTCAATAATCACTCTGCTTTCTCTTTAGGTGAAACTCATGCATGAGGCTGGCTATGAAGTTGGAAATATAGATGCAACTTTGATATTACAGAAACCGAAGCTGAGCCCGCACAAGGATGCCATTAGGGCAAACCTTTGCAAGCTGCTTGGTGCAGATCCATCTGTTGTAAATATCAAGGCAAAGACACATGAGAAAGTCGACAGCCTCGGAGAGAACCGGAGTATCGCTGCTCACACCGTGGTTCTTCTCATGAGAAAATGATGGGCTTGTCGGTTCTCACGACCGTGTGAGAGTGGGGTACCTTCACTGTTCTTGTTCTTTTTACCAATCTGCACTTATACACTGCCCTTAGAACAATCAAAAGTTGGTATCTACATCTACTAATTTGAACTGGGCAGACGGTGTACAATATTGATAGTTGCATCTCTCATGCTGTCTTTGCAGGGAACATTCAAGCAACGAAATGCATCAAGTAATGAGCAGGTTCTAGAACAAATTTTGTGTTTGTTTTAGAGATTGCTCGTCAACCACTATTTGAACACGAGGGATGCGTTGCATTGTATCATATCAGATATCTAGAATTCCTAGCGGTTTACTTGTGTAAGTAGTTTAATTTTAGTTACTTTTATGACTTCAAAAAAATTAGCTACTTTTAGTCGAGACATCAAATTTGATCGGAATTGACATTTGAGACAGATATACCCGCTAATGTGCTGAAGATGGCAGGGGAAACTGTATTTTTTTATGCTGCTTCCAAAACTGGTGTGAAGCCGTGCTATGTTTCTTGGGGCAAATCATTGCATTTGACATCCAGTGGTTCAATGTCACACTGGTAACTGTCTTGTTCAGTTCTTGGAGCTACTTGAGGGTAGATATCAGACCAACTTTAGCGAATTCGACAGGGACTGACAGAGAAGTGAATGAGCCAAATTCTTGAGACTAGATATCTGAGCAGGGCCTTCACGATGCATGACGGGCCATTTGAGAAGTGAATGAGCCAAATTCAAGTTACATCGAAGGCCTTCCCACAACTTGAATCAGGTTGAAGGTTGAAATCTGACTGTATAGGAAGCTAAAGCTTAGTTAATCCGTGGATAACCTCCGAAGAAACAGGACACAATATAATCCTTCAAAAGGAATTAACTGCCTTCCCTTGACATCTCTGTACCAGGAATAATGACAGACTGGAGAGGAAGGGTGTTCTCTCGCATGAATATTGTTGTGGATTTTCTTGGCAACAAATGCTACTATTGTTCCATCGCAACATTCGTGGAGGGGTCTGCTCATATTTCAATAAATCAAGGTCGAACAGGTACCGACCCAACCCGGTTATTTCGACCCAAGTTGAGATGTCCAGGTCAAGTACCCTTATGCAGCTGACCAGTTCCATGTCGGTGACCTTGTGCTGGAATCCGGGTACCTGGTTGGGTAGCTTCGGGAACCCCCAAATCCAAACTTCCTCCTTATCATGCCTCCACGGCTAGCGCTTCTTTCCATAGCCTTTTCTCCACTCTGTTTTCGCGCAGTCCTCAAGCTCCCGCTGCCACCTTCTCCATCATTGCATCATCACTGCTATGTTCGTGGGGGTAATTTTGTCCAAACGCGAAACGAAAACAAACAGTTCGGGAGTTCTTCATTTTTATCTTTTAGATTATCGTTCTCCAAACTGCAAACGAAACCATTTTTGTATGGGACTTGAACTTATCTAGTAAATAATCATTATCAACTCAAATAATTTTGGTAGAAGTTGCAAGCAAATGTAAATGGATCTCCAAAGACAGTTTAGCATAGGTGAAACAGACCCAACAGTCTGTTGGAAAATTGTAAAATTTGTTAAAATCGTTTACTTGGAGGATAAACAAACTTAACTGAACTGAGTTATCCTCCTCTGATTGCGGTGCCACTTCTTCTCGGATTTGTAATTAGTTTAGTTCAGCTTGAGAATTCGATCAGAATAACTTTGGAAGGATGCGCTGTCCTATAGATTGGCTTCCTTGAGAAATCATAGTTCGATTTTTTTGGTTGGGATTAATTATTCGTGAGAATGTAAATCACCAAATTTATATTTTGAGTTGAGCAATCTGGACAGGAGCCTAACCTGCGTTATCCTCTACTTCTTCAAACGAATGATAATTTGTAGTGATTCTGCAGATACTTTCAAATAGCTCGGTTACCTGGGTGCACGTTGTAACGGATCGGGTTGACCCATTGATTTGATAATGATGGATCGAAATGTGTTATGATGATCGAACAAAGCGAGTCGGAAAGCCCTCACTTTTCATGAGCAGTCGATTTTGGCGCAAATATGTCTTTTCAAGGGTATATACTACATGCCTAGAGTATAGCGAGTAGTTTCTTTTAATTCAGAATTTCTTACAAATAACTAGTAGTATCAAAGAATGAAGGTTATGGTTTGTTCGTAGACCATAGAATGTTATGTGCAAGACAATCAAAAGTTCCGAGAAACGTACCTGCCTTCGACATCATTGGAATCTGTGAAGTTTCAGAGTTTTTCCGCGATAATTTCCCGAGGAAGCAGTTGTGGGATAAGGGATAGGGTTGGGCACTGAACTGGATCAGCCCAATCCGGCATAATATCCGACCCCTATAATCTGACTCAAACGCAAATTTGAAATTTAGTAGGCGGACCGTGGGTCTCAAAATGAGCTAGTATTGATCATCGGGTCATGTTCGGGCTTGAGAAGGCCTGAACCTGCAAGCCCGATGGATCGGCTTATACGATAATAATTATATTTGGTATGTTCATGTTCGTTTCAAATACAATGTTCTAACTTTCATATCCTTATTTCGAGTGTAAAATAAATGTGTAAACCCATTAATAATCATATCCATTACCTTGGATTGAGGATATTATTACATTAATATACAAGATTATTATATTAATATATAAGAATGGAATTTGTGTCCTACAACTTTAAGTAACAAATCTATATTGGTCATAGTGCCCGAATCTACAATAGAATTGAACCAAATATTTGGTCTAGTGGTAGTGCAGTGACTCCCACAGTGGATAGACCAAGGTTCGAGTCCCACTGCCCTCACTTTCTACCAGGAAAAAAATGGTACTGAAAGAATGGCGGGTTAGGGTATGATATAAAAAAAATCTACAATAGAATCTGTAATGGTGAATTGAATGGTGGTTTAAGTTGTTATTTTTTACCACATTTCTATTTCCACCATATAACTAATGTCAGAATCATGAATTAGTTAGCATACTTAAAGTCTTAAACATGCACACATGTATAAGAAACAACCATATAAATGCAAGAAGAATGAAACAGATGATATTGGTGTAAATATGTGTTAAATTGGGCTAGCCTGACCTGAACCTGGTCCATTTTGTTTAGGTCGAACTTGGGCTTGGGCCTAGAATCTGAAAATAAAATGGACCGAGGCCCGACCTATTTGCCTACATACTTAAATAAGCTTCGACCGAGCCAATTCAAACTTGACCCCACCAGAATCTCAACCCTAATAAGGGATATCCGACATTTCTTTTTGTTCAGTTAGTTTGAGAGGTATGGTATAAAAAAATCTACAATAGAATCTGTAATGGTGAATTGAATGGTGGTTTAAGTTGTTATTTTTTACCACATTTCTATTTCCACCATATAACTAATGTCAGAATCATGAATAAGTTAGCATACTTAAAGTCTTAAACATGCACACATGTATAAGAAACAACCATATAAATGCAAGAAGAATGAAACAGATGATTTTGGTGTAAATATGTGTTAAATTGGGCTAGCCTGACCTGAACCTCGTCCATTTTGTTTAGGTCGAACTTGGGCTTGGGCCTAGAATCTGAAAATAAAATGGACCGAGGCCCGACCTATTTGCCTACATACTTAAATAAGCTTCGACCGAGCCAATTCAAACTTGACCCCACCAGAATCTCAACCCTAATAAGGGATATCCGACATTTCTTTTTGTTCAGTTAGTTTGAGAGGTATGGTAGGGGTAAAATCCTTTTACCTTGGAATAAATAGATGCTATACTACACGTTATCATAAGTATCATATCTTTATCTATTTTAAAATTACAAATGCGGATGCAGATACCAATCTTGACGAATATTAAAATTTGTTACCATATCATTAAAAAATAGATAATGATCGTATATGAGTAATACTAGAAATACTTTATCAATTGGCTTAAATATACATATGTATTGGATGAAAAATACATGATATAAATGTGCTAAATATGCTTATAAAATAACAACTATACAAAATATAGTGAGAGAAGGTATAAACTATATTATACATGGTTAAAAATAAATCTACAACTATATTTATTATGAAAATTGGATATATATATATATATATAGGGGTTGATGGGGCTGTCCCCAGGGGGCAGCCAACATGGCTGCCCCACCCCATTTTGGGCAAATTTTTTTTATTATTTTTGAAAAATATCGTCATCTATATTCATCCCTATATCCCTCCTATATGCCATTCGAATTTCGTCAAAAACAGAGACTCCTATGGCTCCATCCAGACAGGGTTGATTTAAAAAATCCTGCGACCGTTAAAAAATGACGTCTAGATAGAGGTGGTAGGAGTTTCTGTTTCTGACGAAATTCGAATGACATATATGAGGGATATAAGGATGAATATACATGGTTATATTTTTCCAAAAAAAATAAAAAATTTTGCGAAAGATGGGGTGGGGGCAACCATGTTGGTTGCCCCTACGGGGCAGCCCCATTTTCCCCATATATATATATATATATATATATATATATATGAATGTTGACGGATATTATAATGATATCCGTATTTATTTTGAAATGGATACATATATCAAAATCTATATAAAATCAGATATGATGGATCAGATACATACATACATACACACACACACACACACACACACATACACAGATACATACATGCATACACATGGGTTAAAGGAGGCTACTCCTTGGGTGTAGCCAATTGGCTACTCCCACTCTATTTTTCCCCATATTTTTCATTTTTTTAAAAAATGAAAATATGTATATTCATCACTATATCCCCCTAACACATCATTCCAATTTCGTCAGAAATAGAGACTCATATGCCCTCCATCTGAAGGGGGTCAATTTAACAATTCTGATACCGTTAAAATTTGACAGTCTTGATGGAGGGGATAGAAGTCTCGAATCAAGTCGAATTTTTAGTGACACCTTGATGACATATTGTGATCTAAATTCCAATAGATTTCATTTCAAAAAAACAAAAAAAATATAAAAGAAAAGAGGTGGGAGCATGTAAGTTAGCTACACTGAGGGAGCATACTCCCTTTTCCCTATATATATGTATATATATATGGGAAAAATAGGGCTGCCCCCTAGGGGTAGCCAACATGGCTGCCCCCACCTCATTTTTAGCAATTTTTTTTATTTTTTTGGAAAATAATCACTATGTATATTCATCCATATATCCCTCCTACATGTCATTTGAATTTCGTCATAAACAGAGACTCCTACGGCCTTCATCCGGACGTCATTTTTTTAACGGTCGCAAGATTTTTTAAATCGACCCCTGTCTGGATGGAGGCCATAGGAGTCTTTGTTTCTGACGAAATTCGAATGACATGTAAGAGGGATATAGGGATGAATATTCATGACGATATTTTTCAAAAAAATAAAAAATTTTGCCCAAAAATAGGGCGGGGCAGTGATGAAGCTACATTTCATCATCTTTATTCTATCATTTTGGTATCAAAAACCCTATCAAATGCATATAAATAGCATTAAATCCACCATCTTAGCATTCATGCATGTACCTGTAAATAGTGTATAAAATACTGTAATTAAAGCCAAAATTATAGAATAAATAAAAGAAAAGAAAAAGAATAAAATATTGTAAATATTTTATAACCCAAAACCCGAGACCTAGGCATCGTGATGAATAGGTCGACCAGGAATAAAGTAGGGGGAGATAAGGGTCAAATACCTATACTATTCTATTCATTCTTTATTCATTTTGGGACCTATTTTTGATTCCACTTTTTATACATCAAATAAAGAAACTTTGTACATGAAAGTTGTAGATAATTCAATAAAGAAAAATACAAAATTTATTTCACTCAAAAATATTATATAGATAAAAAGTTATGGTCTGAATAAAAATCCAGAATCCCAACTTCCCATACCCGTATCTCACAACTGAAAACTCCAAATGCAGCAAACTCACCTTTAATTGTTTATATATAATAAAATAAGCTATTTAATGATGGTGATTTCGTATTTGACGGAGCTACGGTTTGAAAGTTGAGTTTGGACCCACATTGTATACTTGTACAGAATAAAATATTCAATTTATTATTTATTCATTATTTTTATATTTTTATATTTTTATAATTACTTATAATAATTATGTACATTAAAATAGGAATAAAAACCCAAATAAAACTCAAAATAAAAATGTATGTACATAAAATATACAGGTATTATAACTATACACATACCTATACAATACCTACTTAGATTTTATTTGATATACAAAACATATCAGAAAAATAAAATAAAAATATATTTGTGTATATAAAAGTATTCTATGATTTTATAAAATATTAAATAAAAATAATAAATTTAAAATACACAAAATAAAAGAATACAAGATATAGGTAATATACCTATAAGGGGCATAATAGGTAACTTATAAAAATATATTCCATAAAAAAATTAAAAATCAGAATTAAATACTTTATAAAATAATAAACACTTTTCATTTTATAACCTAAATAAAATAACATCATTTACTATTTTAAAATGATTTTAGAAATGATTTTTACCAGGTTTTTCCTGGTTGGTCCACGTGGACCAACCAGGGGGCCAGGAGAGTTGACCTCGGGTCAACTCTTTGACCCTAGGTCCTGTAGCTCTGCCAGCCTCGTTTTTGACCCACTTTTGTGGATTTTTCGAGGCCAGGTCTTTCATCTTCTGGTGATGCAACCTTCTGCAACATTAATCTTCGCTCATCTCTCATACTCGCCCAGATGTTTACCTGGGCTGTCGTGCATGGAATCAACCACCACGCCTTGGTCTTCTCCCTCATCCGTCAACCCAATAAAAGGGAACCTCTGACTTCAATTCAAAAATCGAACCCCACTCTTGGTCTCTCTCGCGCCCTTGTCGATCCCAAACGAATCCTGGAGGTGACAGCTCCATGATCAGCTATCCAAGGAGGCGGAGCAGCAGCTTAGGGCGTTCCATTGACCTCCGGCCAACCACCGTCGAGGTACCCCTAACCTCGGGCTTCCCAGGCCCTTAAGGTGTGTATTTCTTCTTAGTTTTTCTCGCATTAGCTTAGCCATCATCTTAGGATCAAAAACCCTTCGAAAAACATCTCGATCCATCTCTCAAATCTCGCACCACTCACCTCGCCAGAGCGTATCTCCGGCCAGTCACCGTCACACTGCCCCTCGTCGTCGTTCACCTTCCACGGAGTCCAGGCATTTTGCCCTGGACACTATCATCTTTCTCCTACAGGTACACGCATAAGAGCAACCCCTGGGAGCACTTTTTGGACTCGTCGGAGACACCTGGAGATCGCGAGCTCCTCCGCCGTCGTAGACGAGAATCAGCACCTCTCCGGCCATTTTGAGGCTCCCAGCACCTAGAGAACGTCGGCAGGAAGAGGTCTGGGCCCTCCTGAGCTTCGAACGTCGACGAAGAAAGGCGGGGGAGGTCGCGGAAGTTCGCCGTCGCCGGCCTTCTTCCGCGTTCTTCCTCCAGTCCTTGCTGCCGTCCGATCAAGCGACCCACCCAGATCCATCACCAGCCGTCTGATCGCCTTCGCGCCCCAGCCGTCGATCTCCACTACAAGATCTAATCAGGAGCGTTTAGGCCGAAGCGTCACCGGAGACCCTCGCGTCGCCACGTGTCAAGTGAACGGCCCACCATCGTTTGATCTCCTGAGCGAGGGATTTTTGCAAGTATTCTCTCGTGACTTTTGTAATTTTCTTTTAGTCCTGAAACTTTAATTAGTAGTTTAAAATTTTTGTAAAATTTACAAAAAGACCCTCGGACTTTATGTATTTGCAGATGGGTCCTCTGTCACGTCACCTCACGTGACCTGTGAGCATTTTGCATCTAGGCCCTTGGCCTTTGGTTATTTCGTTTTAATACCCGAACTTGTAGTTTAAATGTTAAACTTTTTGAAATATTGCATATTAGCCCCGGAGGTTTTTGAAATTACTTTTGGGTCCCTGCTAGGCGCGTGCAAGTCACGCGCCCTGGTGGGTATTTTGTGCCGACACCCTTGCAGGTTTGAGGATTTTATTTGGTCCATAAATTCAAATATTCAGTACAATATTTTGTGGAAAATTGTTTGATGCCCCTGAACTTTTGTGTATTTGCATATATACCCCTGCCAGGCTGTGACATTTTTGTGAACTTGTCTGATTTATTTAAGGCATCATTTTAATTTGAAAAATTCTCAAAAATTCAAGTTAAGCTCTTGTGTGATTGTTCTTTGACGCCATATTTTTAGTTTTTGATTTTATTGCATTTTCATATTTATTAAAAATCAAAAAGTTGCTTTTTGCCTACTGTCTAGCTTAGAAAATACCAAAAAAATATTAAAATACTTAAAATATTCCAAAAACTCCCTACGATCTATTTTACTATTTTAGTGTCAGTCCAAAAATCAATAAAAATCTCAAAATAAAAACCTTAAAAATTTGAAAATACTCAAAAACTTCTAAAAAATGTAAAAAATTATAGAAAACTCTAAAAATTGCAAACTAAGGTTCTATAGGTTCTATATTTTCTTATCTTTATTTTAAAATTAGTTTGGGAAATTTTGGTGACTGTTTGATATTTTTAATTCCCATTTTACTCCCAGCCAGTAGCTAATTCCCTGTTTTGCTTTATTTCAGTATTTAAAAATACTAAAAATATTTTTAAGAATACCCAAAAATAAATAAAATAGTAGAAAATTATAAAAAGACCAAAAAGATTTTATTTCTGGATTTTTGAGCATTTTTGCATATTTTTATAAATATTGTAGCACCTCTTTTATTACCTTGTTCATATATTCCAATATTGAAAAAAAATATAAAATATAAAATTATAAAAATTAGAAAATTAAAAATCAAAATACATAATTAAAAATTAAAATAAAAAAAATTTAAAAACCCACAAAAATCTTTGCTTTGCATCAGTGTAGACAACACTTCACATCCACATGCACACATTTATTTGACCTGCCCTGTTTGCTCCATGTGTTCGAACTCTCTACGTATTTGCTTGCTATACACCATTTATGTAGAGTTAAAAATAAATTTTAACTTCACATTTACTTCTTATTGCTTGATCTATAGCGTGGATTAATTGTTGATTAAATACGAGATCTATTTGTAGTGGTCAATACACCGACTGTTGACTCGCATTGTGAGTCAATACGACCGCTCTTGAATTTTGTGTTTACCAAATGGCGCCGTTGCCGTGGAACAACAACGAGTAGTTCATATTTTTGCTTGATTGTGATTAGTTGTCTACCATTGCTTGTTTTATCTCTCTTATTTTTGCTGAATATTGTTGAACTTTTCTGACCATCTCGTTGTCTTCTTGCGAGGGACCGCGGAGCGAGGCGGATTGCCTAGGGGATCCAGAGCAACCACGTTAAGCGGGAGCCGGCTCTTCTTGAGCCAAGCTGGCAGGAGAGAGCAGGAGGAGTGAGAGAGTGACTAGATTAGCTTGCATTTTCTTTTTGAGAGAGAGTGCGTATTAATTTGTAATAATACAAGACTTGGACACTTGAACTTCCGGGCCCAATTTCCGGGTGTTTGTTCACCTGGGGGCTCACCGCGGATTTTGACGAGTTTTCCACCGCTGTCATTTTCCAGTTTGATTTCATTTTCCCTTTCTTTAGTGGATTGACCCCTTAGTTCTAGGATTTTGCTTGATCGACTAAATTAGGTCCAAACACACTAATAACCTTTGCCTGCACCCATAGATCGAATTTGGACTTAGTTTAATTAAACAGTTAACTCATCTTCTTAGATCCGCCGCGCCGCGAGCCCTCCCCATCAAGCGCTACTCTTGAACTCGATGTGTCGAGAAGAGGAGGGGGGTCTAGACTGGACTCTTAGGATCGAGGATTGGTTATTAACTTGTGGTTCTTAACGCTAGCAATTGCCTGCTTAGGACGATTTCCGCATTGCATACCTGCATGTAGATTAGGTTTATAAATTTCTGCTTTGCATCCCGCATGGAGAGAGCTGGGAGTCACTGTAAGTCTTCTTACTTGGCATTCATCATTTAGGCACTAAGGTGAGATTTCCATCTTAGTGCCATTTGCATTGGCTTTTTTGACTCTATTCTCCCTCTGTTTTTGGACAAATTAGGATCAAAAAAATACAAAAAACGTTAGGCGCTTGTTTGAATCTACTCAAAAGAAGCGATAACACCAAAAAAAATTAAAAAAGGGACTGCTAAGAAAACTTTGACCTAAATAAAACTTGTAATTGGATTCATTGTTTGGGGAGAGTAACACCTTCACTTGTCTTCAGGTTGCATGGGAAGGTCTCCTTCCAAGTGAGTTGAGTGCTTCGTAAGGATTAGAGCCCAAATCCCAGCTTGTGGCTGCCTTGTGTATCGCCTAGATTTCTGAAGTATTGGCACTTTTATCGTACGTGGACGAGTAGGGCTTGGTCAACATTGGTGACTCTCTATTGTGTAGAGCATCGACCTTGTCCGAAGTATCGAGCCTAGGCCACGCCTTCACGGGGGTGTCTGTCTCATCGTCTCGCGTCCGAGTAGGTTCTTGCACGCTCATGGGTGATTCCGTTGCGAGCGAGTTCTGAAGTATCGGTTTCGCCTATTGGCTTCCTTTCGCTATTTCTTTGGCTGAGTAGGGATACATGAAGGGTTACAAGGACCTCAAAAAAGCGCAAGCTACAGGTTACACAGGAGGAGGACAAGTACGGGATACTCTTCCGGCAGTACTCTCTCTCCTTTAGGCGTAGCGCTCTAAGGACCTGTGATAAGATAAATTCCTGAATTCAAGCTAAAACTGACAAGATAAAAGCCGAACCTTCACGGCTTCATGTGTTGAGTTGGTGAACTTACCCCTGTTTTGTGTTTGAGTGCTAGTTATATTTAGGTCAAGATAAAAAAAAGCACAATTGTGCGCAATTTTGTTCCTTTCTTCCTTCTTCCTCTGCATTCACCATGCTCTTCCCAATAATCAAGATGATGGGACGGATGTCTCTTAGGCCGACCTTGTCGGCACCGCTATCCAGCACTCCTCCCTATTCATCTAGGACAACCTCGGAGAGTCACCTCTCCGAGCCTGAGTTCACTTCCACCCTGTTCCCCCTCGACCACCCTTCTCATTCCCCTTCCATCAGTCCAAGAATCTCAGAATTTAGTACATCATAGAGTTCGGAAATTTAACGACACCTGAGATGGGTTCTTTTGCTTTTTCAGAGAACCCAGACATGACAGACAGAGGAGAGCACCCAGATGACCATGATCACCTTCCTTTCTTATTTGATCAAGCGGCCATCAACAATTCCTTGCTAGCATCCCTGGAGACAATGCAGAGGCAGATCCGTGATCAGGGAACCTTCATGGGTGATCTCATGTGAGAGATAGCACATATGAGAGAAAACTGACCTGGGGGCGGTGGTGACGGTGGAGGAGGAGATGGACCTGATGCAGGAGGAGGTGATCCTGACGCTGAGAGGCCGCCGCAGACCATCATGCGAGAATTGTACAATCCAGCAGCTTCCCTCACTCACCGATGGATCCGACTTCCGCCTATCCATGGAGATTTCGAGCTTCAGCCCCATACCATTCAGCTTCTACCCAAATTCCATGGGTTGCCGACCGAAGAGCCACACCTCCACCTCCAAGAGTTCGAAATGATCTGCAGTACCATCCATGATAGGCTGATGACCGAGGACACTATCAAGATGATCGCCTTCCCTTTCTCTTTGGTTGATAGAGCTGCATACTGGCTTAAACACTTAGGGCGATTCATCGACACTTGGGCAGATCTTCGGACCGCGTATCTGAAGAAGTACTACCCTCTCGGCCGGACTAATGCAGCTAGAGCCATGATCAGCAACTTCGTCATGATCCCGAATGAACAATTCCATGAAGCCTGGGATCGATTCAGAGAGCTCATCGACCGGTGTCCACATCACGATATCTCCAAGCCCAATCTAGTTCAGAGCTTCTTTTGTGGGCTGACACCGGAGCTGCAGGGGCTCGTCAACGCCTCTTGCGGTGAGTCCTACTTTCGAAGGGTGAAGACGACGTCTGGGCCATATATGAAGGCATGGCAGAGAACTCAACCGTCATGGCCTAAGCCCGTGTTACACACAGCAGAAGCCCCCGCAAAGAGCAGGATCATTCCAGAGGATCGCCCGCATCGATGTCGGTCCTAACACTTTGTCGGCAGCCGTAGCCCAAGCAGAATCAACCGCAACCAACATGGGCATAATCAGTGAGAAACTGGACCGTCTCAAGATCCACGAGAAAAAGCAGATGCAAGGTATGGCCCAGATGGACCAGATTGCCAAGACGATAAGTGACCTGAAGATGCAGATCCTTTGCGTTCAGGAGGCACAGATATCTTCCCAGCAGCCTCCCAGGTCACGTGCTGATCCGAGCAGTAGCAACTCATTCCAACCCTCTGTCTCGTACTGCCAGGTCAACCACATCCAGGCAGAGCAGGTCCCGTTGCTACAATACTACCCAGCGCAGCCGCCATCTCAGGACACTCAGATGGTGGTATACCAGCCGTAGCAGCCACTGGCAGTTCTTCCTCCACCATCCTTCGAGCAGGACCCATTGATGGAAGTCAATTGGATATGGTACGACCGGTACCCTCAGCCCGGGATTCATCGCGATCACCCCGGATTCCGTTGGGGCAACGGTGGGTCCTCATCTCAGCAGCAGAATCCAACTCAAGGACAGCAGATCAGCCAACAACCACAGCACCAACAGCAGCCCCAATATGCCCAGCAACAACAGTACCGGCAAGGTCCTCGTCCCGCTTATCAGGGACAACAGTGGAGGCAGCGTCCGCAGCCTCAGCAGTCATATCCCCATCCCCCCAGTACCAGCAGCAACAGCCTCATTTCCCACAAGGGAACCCATCCAGTTCTCAAGCCCTTGCTTTTGAGAACCCAGCTCTCGATGATCTTGCCCGCTTGCTTTCTGAACAGCGAGCATCCTTCAGGCAAGAAATGGATGAATTCCGGCAGGAGATGAGGGAAATCATCAAAGGCAAGGCACCGCCATCCCCGCTCAGATTGAACCTAACCCGAACAATCGGAAAAGAAAGTCTGAGCAGGTAGAGTTTACAGAGGATACCTCTCCTAGTGACTATTTGAGTGACATATCTTCTTCTTTGTATGATGCTGATTTTGTGACAACTAGGAGTGGTAGGATGCCAGCCGGCGGTGCCTCATCTGAGCGATAGCCACATGCAGAATCCGGAGCGCCAGATGAGCCAGGTAGCGGTGCTGATGCCGCTAATGACGACATTGATGACGGTGGTGCTGAAGCCACCAAGGATGGAGATTCCGACGACGGTGCTGAAGCCGTCGTAATACCAGATGCAGACGGTGGTGCTGAAGCCACCATTTTGGATATAGAGCCGGAGTGCGGTACTGAGGCCGCGAAGACAGGTGCCGGTGGTGGTACTGAGGCCACTACATCTACTTTTGATGAGCTTCCTTCTACTATGTTGCCACATTTTGTATCTAAGGGCTGTGGACACAAAAAGAACAAAAATATGAATAAAGGAAAGGCTTCTGTGTATACTCAAGATCCATATGTGTTGCATGATGATGATTGTATGGATTCTAATCCTTCACAGGCACAGGGACCTATTCCTAGTCCTCCATCTGAGGAGGCCCCTACTATCCCCTTCCCTGAAGCACTCCGCTTGGCGAAGAGGAATAAAAAAGAAAATCCTAAAAAGACCCAGCAAGTAGAGATCAGCAACCAGATGATTGATAGATTCCACATTCAGCTGACTCTACGAGAAGCACTTGAGCACATCCCCTTCCTCAAAAAGAACTTGGAAGAGGAAACTACAGTCCGCAGGAAGAGGAGGTACAGAGATCAGATCCATGTGCTCACCCATCACACTTGCTGCACCATTCAGAACACATTGCCAGCCAAGAGACCTGATACAGGAGCTTCCTATGTCAGATGCGAGATTCAGGAGCAGCAGTTCGATCGTACTCTATTAGACAGCGGCTCTTCTATTAACCTTCTTCCGGCAGCCTTACTCAGCCAATTCGAGTTTGGTCCTCTTCTTCGGAGCAGGACGGTCCTTCAGTTTGCTGATAGGTCGATTAAGAGGCCGAAGGGGTTATTGAAAGGCGTGGTCATTACCATTCAGGGCCTGAAATTCCCCGTGGACTTCGTTGTATTGGACATGGAGATCCCTGAGTCGGTAACCGATACCCCCATCATTCTTGGACGCCCATTCTTGGACACAACCAAGGTGGTGACCGATCATGATAGCGGAAAGGTATGCTTTCGCAAAGAGGGCGAAACCATACAAATAGAGACAATCGATGAGACCAGAGCGAGAGAATTAGCATGCTCAGAGCAGTCCAGCGAAGCCACGCAGATGATAGAAGACGAGCTAGACATCCACCAGGAGTGCGACTTTGTGATAACAGATGATGAATCCAACTGGACAGATCCTGTAGCACCGACCCTCGCCCTGCCTACAGATTCATTATATCTAAAGCTTATGGCAGTCGAGAGCCTGGAGAGCACACCCCTGGACGAGGATACACTTGAGGCTGACAGTGTTGGGACGAGTGGTGCTGATGATTTCCAATCTTGTTCATCTTCTTCTGACGCCTCGGATTCAGACATTGATTAGGATGATTTCAATGAATATTTGCCTTGTCTTATTCCTTCTAAGCCAACAACCATGACAGAGTGCGAGTCAGTGTTATTCATTGATGATTCAGCAGGCCACCCTTTGCCAGAGATTCATGCAGAGCAAGAGTTCTCCCATGCAGACCTGGTCGCCTTCACACAGACATATCAGAAGCCAGATCTGCCACCTCGCAGTTGTCCAGAACTGAAACCTCTGCCGCAGTCGCTGAAATATAGATTCCTTGCAGGTGAGCCAGATATGCACCCAGTCATTATCTCAGCTGGTTTGACTGGAGAGCAAGAATCTCGTCTGATGGAGGTTCTTGAAAGAAACCGCAAGGCGATAGGTTGGAGTATAGCTGATCTCCAGGGAATTAGTCCGGCTCTGTGCTCTCACCACATCTATCTTGAGGAGGATGCTAGGCCGTCGCGTGAGTTCCAACGACGGCTGAACCCGAATCTTCGAGACGTAGTCATGAAAGAAATTTCGAAGTGGTGGAGCGTCGATTTTATCTACCTCATCTCCGAATCCAAGTGGGTTAGTCCGTTACATGTGGTGCCCAAGAAGATAGGTATCACTACAGTTGTCAATGAGTCTGGAGAGGAGATCGCTACCCGAGTACCAACTTCTTGGAGGGTCTGTGTGGACTAGAGACAATTGAATGAGGCCACCAAGAAGGATCATTTCCCGCTGCCATTCATTGATCAGATTATCGAGTGGCTAGCTGGGAAGAGTCATTATTGTTTCCTTGACGGGTACTCCGGGTATAATCAAGTGGCCATTGCGCCCAAAGACCAGGAGAAAACGGCATTCACCTGTTCGTTTGGGACTTATGCTTTCAGACGGATGCCCTTTGGTCTATGTAACGCTCCGGCGACATTCCAAAGGTGCATGTTGTCCATTTTCTTGGACATGGTGGGTGACTGTTTAGAGGTCTTCATGGATGACTTCTCGGTCTATGGTGACAGGTTCGATGCTTGTCTTGACTGCCTAGACCGTGTGCTTCAGCGCTGCATAGAGGTCAATCTTGTATTGTCTTGAGAGAAGAGTCACTTCATGGTGACTCAAGGGACGGTCTTTGGTCATATCATCTCCAACAGGGGCATGGAGGTCGACCCGGCCAAGGAGGATATCATTAGAAAACTCAATCCACCGTCCAATTTGCGTCAGTTGCGGTCTTTTCTGGGGCATATCGGTTTTTACCGACGGTTTATTCAGGACTTCAGTGGATTGCCCGACCGCTTACTGATTTGCTGACGAAAGACACCGAGTTCGTTGTCAATGATAAGTGTCTTGCATCTTTTGAGACTCTCAAAGGTATGGTTGTGTCAGCTCCTGTCCTTCAGCCACCCGATTGGTCTCTCCCATTCGAGATCATGACGGATGCTTCAGATTTTGCCGTTGGGGCTGTGCTTGGACAGAGGAGGGATGGTTTACCGTTTGCCATTCACTACGCCAGCCGGACTTTGGATGCCGCTCAACGGAATTACACTATGACTGAGAAAGAGATGCTGGCCGTAGTCTTTGCTTTGGATAAGTATCGATCTTATATTCTCAGATCTAGAGTGACAATCTACACAGATCACACCGCCATCCGGTACTTAATGGCCAAGAAGGATGCCAAAGCACGTCTTACCAGATGGATCCTTCTGCTCCAGGAATTTGATATTGAGATTAAGGATAAACCTGGAGTCAAGAATGTGGTGGCGAATCATCTCTCCAGATTGGAGAATCTTGAGGAATCTGAGCCCAATGTACCTATCACAGAGACGTTTCCAGATGAGACGATCTTGGCTATCACCTCGCTCCCGTGGTATGCCGACATTGTGAACTATCTTGTTGCCAAGACGGTCCCACAAGGTTGGCCCAGGCAGAAACTCGAGACCTTCCTAGCGAAGGCCAAGTTTGACCATTGGGAGGATCCCGTCCTTTATCATGAAGGAGGGGATAGCATCTGGAGGAGGTGCATTCCTCAAGAAGAGCATCATAGCGTCCTCACATATTGCCACAAGCTTGAGGCAGGAGGACATCATTCTGGAAAAAGGGCGTCACAGAAGGTGCTTCAATCTGGCCTGTGGTGGCCTACTCTCTTCAAGGATTCTGATGAGTTCGTGAAGAGATGTACTGACTGTCAGAAGATGGGAACCTACAGACAGAGAGACATGATGCCCATGCAACCCATTCACTTTTGTGAGGTTTTTGATGCATGCGGGATTGATTTCATGGGCCCATTTCCTAAGAGTCAGGGATTCGAGCATATTTTGCTCGCTGTGGATTATGTCAGCCGATGGGTTGAGGCCATCCCCGCCCGAGCCGCAGATGCTAAAACCGTGTGCAAATTTTTGAGGAAAAATATCATTTCACGGTTCGGGGTACCCAGAGTCTTGATTTCAGACGGGGGGTCTCATTTCATCAATGACAAGGTTAGGGCCCTTGCAGACAAGTTCGGCATTAACCATCGGGTTGCCACACCGTATCACCCTCAGACTAATGGTCTTGCCGAAGTATCGAACCGGGAGATAAAAACTATCTTGCAGAAGGTTGTCCGCCCAGACCGAAAGGATTGGTCACAGCTTTTGGACTCGGTCTTGTGGGCCTATCGGACTTCTTTCAAGAATCCATTGGGGACATCTCCCTTTCGACTCGTCTATGGCAAGCCGTGCCATTTGCTAGTGGAAATCAAGCGCAAATCCTTTTGGGCAGTCACTGAGTTACTGTTAGATCTCGAGAGCATAGGAGAACAGAGAAGAGCAGAGTTGGCAGCCCTGGAAGAACTGAGAGATACATCCTTTTTCCAACAGGCTACAGTTCAAAGAGAAAGTAAAAACATGGCACGATTCTCATATCAGCCATAAACGGTTTGAGCCAGATCAGAGAGTATGGTTGTTCGATTCCAGGCTGAAATTATTTCCACGGAAATTACAGAGCAAGTGGAAAGGTCCATATGTGGTCAGAAAGGTACATGACAATGGAAGTACTGATATATCCGAACCGTCATCTTCCTCTACCTTCCGCGTCAATGGTCAACGTCTGAAGCTATATTTAGATCATGATCCGCCGATCATTGACGTTGCCCCCATTCTTCTGGTATGAGATGTGTTCTTTGACTCATATCATCTGCATCTCATACATGGTGATCAATTCCATCTTCCGCTGTACAGATCCATCTGTTCATATCACTCTTTCATCTGTTGATTTATTTTCTCCTTTTCTTCTTTTCCTATTCTATCTTCTGCATCTATCCGAAAGGTGTCGCCCCCTTGTAGACAGTTTTCTATACTTAGGATGTGCTTTGTCCTAAGTATAGGGGGGTACGCACCCCAAGTGATTCTATTCTTTTCGATCCTCTCCTTTGTCTCCTCTTCTTGTCTATACTTAGGGATATCTTACCCTAAGTATAGGGGGATACAATCTGAGTACGATATGTTCATTCCCACCCTTGACCCTCCCTGCTTTGTGTACAACCTGCTATACTTAGGATTATTTGATCCTAAGTATAGGGGGGACGATCAACTTCTCATTCTTTCATTCATTTCGTTATTTAGACTTGTCTATACTTAGTACGAGTTATGTCTTATCTTTTCTCTCCGATCTATGAGGACATAGCTCAAGCTAAGTATAGCGGGGTCGTATATACTACGTATATACTTTAGCCATAACTCGTACTTTCGTATTTTCTTAATAATATAGCTAATAACTCTTTAAAATTCAGATGTGATTATTCCTCAAATTCTTCGTGTATTTACTGATTAGTAAATCATGTGAAAATATTTTTTGCAAATGTTTGAAAAATAGTTTGAAAATCTTTGTGAAAAATCTTTTGAAAGCTATTTTGAAAACATTTTGTTACATGTTTTCAACCTTTGTAAAAATGTGTGGTTTGTAAAAATTTATTTTCTTTGTGTGAAATAAAATGTTTGAAAAATGATTTGCAAATGGTCTGAAAAATGGTTGCAAAAATATTTTGAAAAATCTATCCATACTATTTGAAAAACCTTTGCAAAATGATTTTCAAATGTATGTAAAATGTTTATAAAAACTATTTTGGACTAAAGTTTCAAAAATTCTTTGAAAAACATGTGTCAAGGAAGTTTGAGGAATATATAACATCTCACCAAAATCCACTATGTACTTATAAAATTGATCACTTACCCTTGTAAATTCTTAAAATCCATTTCTTGTTTATATAAGAAGCACTCCCGTGTAAATATTTATACCTAGTTTTTAGCCAAATCCTTTTGTTTTCAAAAATTCCAAAAACATTTGCAAAATTAAAATCCAAAAACATTTGAAAAATCTTTTTGAAAAATCTAAAAAATGCATATGCATCATAATCATCTTTTCAAAAATCCATAAAAAGTCCAAAATCTTTAAAAATTGCACCACAAAAATATTTTCTGCATTGCATTTGCATGGCATTCGCATTTTTCAGATTAAGTTTGATAGTTTAACGAGTCTAAGTAAAATCCGAAGATTGGAGCTTGGTTGGACCTTAAAATCTACCTAACAACATGAACCTTATAGGAACTGGGTTTGAGGTACTTCAGGTCTAGTTGACTTAATTCTTTGAGGATCACAAGACTTGGTTCAATGGATTCTTGACTGGCTAAGTAGAGTATTTCGGAGCACACGCACGACTCTTGTTGATAATGACCTAACTTGGACACTTGCACCTTTCACATGGCTCAACTCAGTTGGAGTGATGAGGAGGTTGGATTTGCCGGTATGAGACGCACACAGGTGGAAACACTTGTCCTCCTCTAGGGAGGGAAGTGCACCCCAACCCGTCCAGTAATGATGAGTTTCGAGGATAGAAGATCGTGGATTGCGATAAAGCTTTAAAAGAGGGATAGTCTACTGGCTCAAGAGGAAAAACTCCCTATGTAAATGCTGTTGTATATAATATTCAAAAGAAATGCAAAAAGCAAAAACTCCAAAAAAGTGGACAGGCCTGTACAAAAATAAAAATGCCTGCCGGAGTGTACATATGTTGTAAAGTCAAATAAGCAAGCTTGAGCTTCAAAGTCAAATCATGTGAGCCTGCAGCTGGATGACTTGACTACACTGGTCTTGCATCCTAGGATAGGTAGCTACACTGGCTACCGTCCATTCTTCTCTTCACCCCCTCCTCTTGGGCTGGTTGCCACTTGAACTTAGAAGGGAATACCCTGCTCCTTGAGGGATGAGTTGTTGGATTGGGGAATCATTGGGTTGTCATATTGGAGAAGTTAGTCTCTTTGTCATTTCAGTTGGGGAGAGCCACCATCACTTACACTGTACGAGTCAGATTCATAGTCATAAAGGTTTGCGTATGAGTTGAAGTATTTCTGACCTGGATATTAAGGAGACTCGAGCAGAGTTTTGGGTTACTCAGAGGCTATTGGATTTCAAATCTGGTTCTCATTAAGGTTCCGCCCGCACTAAAATTTCAAAGGTCCGACTTAAGCTCCAAACTTTGATTTTGTGAAGACAAGCTTGATATTCAAATTTAATCCAACTTCTTCTTTTTCTTTTCTTTCTTTTTCTTTTTTGCACTTATTGCATAAGTGTTTGCTAGGGACTAGCAAAGGCAAAGTATAGGGGATGATGAAGCCACATTTCATCATCTTTATTCTATCATTTTGGCATCAAAAAACCCTAGCAAATGCGTATAAATAGCATTAAATCCACCATCTTAGCATTCATGCATGTACCTGTAAATAGTGTATAAAATACTGTAATTAAAGCCAAAATTATAGAATAAATAAAAGAAAAGAAAAAAATAAAATGTTGTAAATATTTTATGACCCAAAACCCCGAGACCTAGGCATCGTGATGAATAGGTCGACCATGAATAAAGTAGGGGGAGATAAGGGTCAAATACCTATACTATTCTATTCATTCTTTATTCATTTTGGGACCTATTTTTGGTTCCACTTTTTATACATCAAATAAAGAAACTTTGTACATAAAAGTTTAGATAATTCAATAAAGAAAAATACAAAATTTATTTCACTCAAAAATATTATACAGATAAAAAGTTATGGTCTGAATAAAAATCCAGAATCCCAACTTCCCAGACCCGTATCTCACAACTGAAAACTCCAAATGCAGTAAACTCACCTTTAATTGTATATAGAATAAAATAAGCTATTTAATGGTGGTGGTTTTGCATTTGGCAGAGCTACGGTTTGAAAGTTGAGTTTTGGACCCACATTGTATACTTGTACAGAATAAAATATTCAATTTATTATTTATTCATTATTTTTATATTTTTATATTTTTATAATTACTTATAATAATTATGTACATTAAAACAGGAATAAAAACCCAAATAAAACTCAAAATAAAAATATATGTACATAAAATATACAGGTATTATACCTATACACATACCTATACAATGCCTACTTAGATTTTATTTAATATACGAAACATATCAGAAAAATAAAATAAAAATATATTTGTGTATATAAAAGTATTCTATGATTTTATAAAATACTAAATAAAAATAATAAAATTAAAATACACAAAATAAAAGAATACAAGATATAGGTATTATACCTATAAGGGGCATAATAGGTAACTTATAAAAATATATTCCATAAAAATAATTAAAAATCAGAATTAAATACTTTATAAAATAATAAACACTTTTCATTTTATAACCTAAATAAAATAACATCATTTATTATTTTAAAATGATTTTAGAAATGATTTTTACCAGGTTTTTCCTGGTTGGTCCACGTGGACCAACCAGGGGGCCTGGAGAGTTGACCTCGGGTCAACTCTCTGACCCTAGGTCCTGTAGCTCTTCCAGCCTCGTTTTTGACCCACTTTTGTGGATTTTTCGAGGCCAGGTCTTTCATCTTCTGGTGATGCAACCTTCTGCAACATTGATCTTCGCTCATCTCTCATACTTGCCCAGATGTTTACCTGGGCTGTCGTGCGTGGAATCAACCACCACGCCTTGGTCTTCTCCCTCATCCGTCAAACCAATAAAAGGGGACCTCTGACTTCAATTCAAAAATCGAACCCCACTCTTGGTCTCTCTCGCACCCTTGTCGATCCCAAACAAATCCTGGAGGTGACAACTCCACGATCAGCTATCCAAGGAGGCGGAGCAGCGGCTTAGGGTGTTCCATTGACCTCCGCCAACCACCGTCGAGGTACCCCTAACCTCGGGCTTCCCAAGCTCTTGAGGTGTGTATTTCTTCTTAGTTTTTCCCGCATTAGCTTAGCCATCATCTTAGGATCAAAAACCCTTCGAAAAACATCTCGATCCATCTCTCAAATCTCGCACCCACTCACCTCGCCGAAGCGCATCTCCGTCCAGTCACCGTCACACCGCCCCTCGCCGCCGTTCACCTTCCACGGAGTCCAGGCATTTTGCCCTGGACTCTATCATCTTTCTCCTTCAGGTACACGCACAAGAGCAACCCCTGGGAGAACATTTTGGACTCGCCGGAGACACCTGGAGATCGCGCGCTCCTCCGTCGTCGTAGGCGAGAATCAACACCTCTCCGGCCATTTTGAGGCTCCCAGCACCTAGAGAACGCCGGCAGTAAGAGGTCTGGGCCCTCCTGAGCTCCGAACGCCGACGAAGAAAGGCGGGGGAGGTCGCGGAAGTTCGCCGTCGTCGGCCTTCTTCCGCGTTCTTCCTCCAGTCCTTGCTGCCATCCGATCAAGCAACCCCCCCCCCCCCAGATTCTTCACCAGCCGTCCGATCGCCTTCGCGCCCTAGCCGTCGATCTCCACTGCAAGATATAATCAGGAGCGTTCAGGACGAAGCGTCATCGGAGGCCCTCGCGTCGCCACGTGTCAAGTGAACGGCCCACCGCCATTCGATCTCCTGAGCGAGGGATTTTTGCAAGTATACCCTCGCGACTTTTGTAATTTTCTTTTAGTCCTGAAACTTTAATTAGTAGTTTAAAATTTTTGTAAAATTTACAAAAAGACCCTCGGACTTTATGTATTTGCAGATGGGTCCTCTGTCACGTCACCTCACGTGACCTGTTCACGTGAGGTGTGGGCATTTTGCATCTAGGCCCTTGGCCCTTTGGTTATTTCGTTTTAATACCCGAACTTGTAGTTTAAATGTTAAACTTTTTGAAATATTGCATATTAGCCCCCGGCGGTTTTTGAAATTACTTTTGGGTCCCTGCCAGGCGCGTGCAAGTCACGCGCCCTGGTGGGTATTTTGTGCCGACACCCTTGCGGGTTTGAGGATTTGTATTTGGTTCATAAAATTAAATATTCAGTACAATATTTTGTGGAAAAATGCTTGATGCCCCTGGACTTTTGTGTATTTGCATATATACCCCTGCTAGGCTGTGACATTTTTGTGAACTTGTCTGATTTATTTAAGGCATCATTTTAATTCGAAAAATTCTCAAAAAATCAAGTTAAGCTCTTGTGTGCTTGTTCTTTAACGCCCTATTTTTAGTTTTTGATTTTATTGCATTTTCATATTTATTAAAAATCAAAAACTTGCTTTTTGCCTACTGTCTAGCTTAGAAAATACCAAAAAATATTAAAATACTTAAAAAATTCCAAAAAATTCCCTATTGTATATTTTAACCTATTTTAGTATGGGATAATTACACCCATAACCCTGAGTAATTCCTCAATCTCAATCATAACCCTGCATAATCGCGAATTACATGAGGAACCCTGAGTAATGCTTAACCTTTACACGACATGACCCTGTGTCAACTTCCGTTTCGAATTTCCGTTAACTCAGATGGAAAAGGTTAGATGTGGACAATTTTGCCCCTCAGGACTTTTTATATTTATAAATTGATGTCCCTGGAAGCCTGGAAGGCCCACACCCATCGGAGCTCCAACCCCCACCCGCCGGAGCCCCGACCCTCCTCCCGTCCGCCCGAGCCCCAACCTTCTTCACCCTTTCCTCCTCCCTGTCGACCACTTCCTCCTCCCCCTTCCTCTCCGTCCACCACCACCCTGGCGCACGGCTTGAAATTGCAATGTCATCGGAGGCAACAGCATCCTATTCCAACCGGCCGGCTGCCGGAGACACGGCGTCGACGTCCGCGCCTTCCGTCGTAACAATGGAGATAAGTGAGTGCGGCTCCAGCGCTGCCTCCTTCACTGAGGAGCCGCCGCTGGTTCTGTCCGCGAGGGGTGTTGCAGGCGCCACTTGCCGGTGCCAAGTATGCTACGGCGGGAAGGCGGAGGACGGCGATGGCCGGTGCTGCCTGCACTTGCGGCCGTGCTTCCCGTTCACCTCCCTGGAGTACAATAGCTTAATGAGCCGCATGATCTTCTTCAAATTGTGATTGAATCATGTGCGTTGGATGTGCTTTACATGGAGATTAGCATATCTCTCTCTCTGTAATTTACGATATTTAAGTGTGTTTATGAATACTTGTATTTTCGTATCCTTAATTACACTTGTGGGAATACTAATGAAACCACCGAATAACATTTTTAAATAAGTAATATTATAATATATTTTACGTTTAAGGGTGAGATCCTGCGAGGAGGAGCCCGTCGTCTGCTTCGAGGAGAAGCGGCGCCATTCACGACGGAAGATGCCAAGAGGAACAGGATTACAATCGAGAACGATCTGGCAATCAGCATCTCTCCTCTTCTCCGCTCGAGCTATCCGCCTAGGAACCTCTCCCACCCCCCTGCGCTCATCGCCTGGGAACCCCTCCCCCCCCCCCCCCCCCCCCGCGCGCCGCCTGGGAACCTCCCCTCCCCCCACGCCGAATCGCCGCCAGGGAACCCCTCCTCCCGCGCGCCGCCTGGGAACCCCTCCTCCTCCCGCGCCGACTCGCCGCCAGGGAACCCCTCCACCCGCGCGCCGCCTGGGAACCCCTCCCACCCCCCGCGCACACTAGCTGGGAACCTCCCCTTCCCCTGCGCCGACTCGCCGATGGTCAGGCTCAGAGCCCCCAACCTCCAGTGTCCGTGAGCTCCGATGAAGTTCTCGCCAGAGAGCTCCAACGAAGCCTCCAGCACCGACTCGACGAATCTTCCGCCGTTTATTTATTTATTCTTTTTCTTTTTTTCATTTTAGCTAATCCTAGCCGTTAGATCATAGATTAGTTAGATTAACTCACTCATATGCTTGAGTTAACGTATCGAACTAACGGAGGGTTATGGGTGTGAGAGGGAGTAACTATTCAGGGTTCCTCATGTAATTCGCGATTATGCAGGGTTATGATTGAGATTGAGAAATTACTCAGGGTTATGGGTGTAATTATCCCTTTTAGTATCAGTCCAAAAATCAATAAAAATCTCAAAAGAAAAACCTTAAAAATTCGAAAATACTCAAAAACTTCTGAAAAATCTAAAACATTATAGAAAACTCTAAAAATTGTAAACTAAGGTTCTGTAGGTTCTATATTTTCTTATCCTTATTTTAAAATTAGTTTGGAAAATTTTGATGGTTGTTTGACATTTTTTATTCCCATTTTACTCCCAGCTAGTAGCTAATTCCCTGTTTTGCTTTATTTCAGTATTTAAAAATACTAAAAATATTTTGAAAAATACCCAAACATCATAAAAACAGTAGAAAATTATAAAAAGACCAAAAAGATTTTATTTCTGAATTTTTGAGCATTTTTCATATTTTTATAAATATTGTAGCACCTCTTTTATTACCTTGTTCATATATTCCAATATTGAAAAAAAATATAAATTATAAAATTATAAAAATTAGAAAATTAAAAATCAAAATACAAAATTTAAAATTAAAATAAATTTTTTTAAAAACCCCACAAAAATCTTTGCTTTGCATTAGTGTAGGCAGCACT
Organism: Ottelia alismoides; assembly: GCA_037367405.1. Lineage (NCBI taxonomy): Eukaryota > Viridiplantae > Streptophyta > Magnoliopsida > Alismatales > Hydrocharitaceae > Ottelia > Ottelia alismoides. The sequence continues at coordinate 683,242 of JAZKJV010008855.1, read as the reverse complement.
TCACATCCACACGCACATATTTGTTTGATCTGCCCTATTTGCTCCCTGTGTTCGAACTCTCTACGTACTTGCTTGCTATACACTATTTATGTAGAGTTAAAAATAGATTTTAACTTCACATTTATTTCTTATTGCTTGATCTATAGTGTGGGTTAATTGTTGATTAAATACGAGATCCATTTGTAGTGGTCAATACACCGACTGTTGACTCGCCTTGTGAGTCAATACGATCGCTCTTGAATTTCGTGTTTATCAGGCAACCATGTTGGCTTCCCCCAGGGGGCAGCCCCATCAACCCCTATATATATAGGGAATTTATCCAGAGAGCACTATGCCCATTTGAGTTCAAATGAGCCCTTGCTTTCATCCTTCAGATCATGATCTAATGATCCTATTTTATCTCATCCATTCCCTTTTTTTAGCATCAATCCTTACCTAACAAACTCCCCCCGCATTCTCCTCGTGTCTGATTTCCTTTTTTGATTCGCAATTAAGTCTCTCTGACGTTGCATTGTATTTATTTTTGAAATTTCCAAAATCATCTATGGATTCGTCTTCTTGCGAAATCTCAAGATCTCCAGCGACGAAAGAAGATCGTCTTCAAGTCCTCGATTTGTAAGTTTTTTCGTTGTTTATTAGACATTTATTTATTGTTCTTTTGTAGAATTTGATCGTTTGTTTTTTAGTTCTCATTTTCAGTTTCAAATGCGATGGATCATCTGTGAATGGAAACGGATCATGATTTCAAAGAAGCAATGATGAACGATGCTTCGTGGATGGATTTGAATCGTGAAAGATCGTATCAAAAGGAGCGAAGATGGATGTCTTATAATTGGATTTAGATAGCGAAATCATTATTTCAGAAAAATTGTACCAAGTTACTGATGACATTTGCATATGTTACTGATAATATATCATGTATTACTTTTCTATTTTATCATTCTTACTGATTAAAATCCATTCATAGTTACTTATGTATCTTAATAAAATACAAGTTCTTTCTATCAAATACAAGTTAAGTAATTTATACGTAGCTATCAGTAACACTTGACATATTGCAAGTAACTAAATAGACTTGCATCAGTAATTTATACGTAGCTAACAGTAACACTTGACGTATTGCAAGTAACTAAATAGACTTACATCAGTAATTTATACGTAGCTATCAGTAACACTTGACGTATTGCAAGTAACTAAATAGACTACACCAGTAATTTATATATACGTAGCTATCAGTAACACTTGACGTATTGCAAGTAACTAAATATACTACATCAGTAATTTATACGTAGCTATCAGTAACACTTGACGTATTGCAAGTAACTAAATAGACTACATCAGTAATTTATACGTAGCTATCAGTAACACTTGACGTATTGCAAGTAACTAAATAGACTACATCAGTAATTTATACGTAGCTATCAGTAACACTTGACGTATTGCAAGTAACTAAATAGAATACATCAGTAATTTATACGTAGCTATCAGTAACACTTGACGTATTGCAAGTAACAAAATAGACTACATCAGTAATTTATACGTAGCTATCAATAACACTTGACGTATTGCAAGTAACTAAATAGACTACATCAGTAAAGAAGGCGGGGATGGACATTTGTAACAATCAAAATGAGTATAGTAAAATGGATAATTGTAATAAGTACTTCTTGTATGGACATTAGTAATTTACATACTTAATTACTGATCTCACAACAATAATTACTTGAGAACTGAATATGTATTACTTGAGTAACATGAATGAATTAGTGATCTCAATACAATGTAATATTAGAGATGTAAATTACTGACAACTGTTTCAATATTACTGATCTCGCAATACATAATTACTTACATACAATATATATATATATATATATATATTACTGATCAAATATACAACAACTATTTATTCAAAATGAAATTAAGGATTTGAATTTATCTTTCCAAAATCGTCTTCCTTTTTTTAAGGACTCGGTATAATTGGAAATAGAAAAGGCTCAAACACATTAATATCCTTCCAAAACCGTGTCCTTCGAAATAGGAAACCATTCAAATGAAAATACACGTGGCGAACCCACGTTTGGTGCTAAAAAAAACTCAAATGGGCACAGTGCTCTCTGGATATGTCCTATATATATATAGGAGTGATCCTATGAGAGCAAAAAAATATGTGAGCATGAGAGGAATGATTCTAGACCACAAGATTCACCCAGGAGAGAGAAGACCAGGAGAGAGAAAACAGAGTAATTTACATTTTCATCTTGTGTTTTTCTATTTAAGAATAATTCATCTAAATTACTCTTTGGGATCACTCCAATTTTTGAGTTGGATAGGAAGAGGATCAATCAAGCATCAACTTTCAATGTAAATTTATCATCCTTGAATTTCAAAATAACTATGACGTCTCCCAGCGGAAGGTTAAGCAACAAGCAACCCCTTTACTTGATAAAGACTATAAGAGTGTGTTAAGTATGTAGGTTAAGGTGAGTTAAACTGGTCAGGGGTAACCCGTTTTTGGGGGACACCTAAGGAAAATCCCGACTCTGTCCCTCCCTTTCGATGCTTTCCCCTTCCTTACGTACATATCCCTGTAAACTAGCAATATTGCATGAAGACACCCTACAGGTTTTGCATTTACAAAGACACTCCTACAGACGTCATGACCTTTTTGTGTAATTTACCCATAATCTTTAGGATTATTGTAACTTGTATATTTTGCAACATCAATTATGCTCCTCTCATTACTGTTAGCGAGCTAAACTAAACCATTATTTAAACAAAATAAAATACGAATTAGTAAAATTTTCTTATAGTTGTGCATCTACGGTTTTGAAAAAATTGCACTCGTAACCTTCTTTTTCCTTCCAATTACAGTTTTACACCAGAGATAACACCGGTTTAGGAATGGATGGACTGAAACTACTGGAGGGATACAATTGTTGATTGCCCTAGAAGCTTAGAGGCACATTTGGTATTGCAAAGAAAGAGGAACATAATGGATATTGCAGAATATAGGAAAAGTCATAATTACAAAAAAAAAAGTTAAAATTAAATAGGTGGGCCGTCACCGGCATCTCCAGTGGAGACCCGTGAAGGGGGTGGGATCCACGCGGTTCGAGCAGCTAAAATAAAAGACACCAAACCACGCCATCAATCAATCACATTCACATGCCCATCCATCCGACGAGATCACCACCACTCCATTCCTCCTCAATTTCCTACACATTGACTGTCGAAGGCTCGTTGAGGTTTCATCCGATTATATTAACATCGAATTTCCTTGTTTCTTCTTGTTTGGAGGCATTTATTATTCAAATTAACATTATTTACACAAATGCTCCTTTGGGATAATTTCAAGCAAGACATTATCCGTATCGAATGATATGGATTTCTAATGATTGCCGTTGCTGTATCATATAATTTGTTGCAGAATTATCTTTTATGATTTGGAGTATCCTATTCTGTCAAATCTCACCCATTATTTTTTTTAACATTTGACTACAGGTAGGGATGAAAACGGATCGGATATGCCTATTTCCATATCCATATTCGCTTCATCTCTATCGAATACGAATACGGATACGGATATGATTCGGATATGCATTATAGAAACCATATCCGTAAAAATACGGATACGAATCCGAATCAGATATTTATCGAATCCGAATACGGATCGAATAAAGAACGGATCCGAATACGGGTCGAATAAAGAGCTAATCCAATATGAATCGAATAAAGAGTGAAATTCCAATATAGATCCAATAAATTAAACATGAAATCCGAATACGGATTGAATAAAGACCACATACGAATATGGATTGATTTTTTTATCAAAGTTCATAATGATTTTAAAAATAGCAATGAATATAAATAAGTTACTTCATGTCAAAAAGGGAGTGTCGATGTGACATGTGTTCTTGATCGAAAGCAAAAAAGGGATAGGATTTCATAAATTTTGTTTGTGTTCATCCCAAAAAAATATAAATTTATTAATATCATTAATATATTGTATTATATAATGTATAATACTAACATAATAGCATAATGTTGTAGCTTATATTATATTAACTAATATATAAAATAATATAAATATTGTATTCGGATATCCGGATCCGAATCCGGATATTCAAGCCATTACCATATCCGTATCCGTATTCGAAACTTTTTTACAACCTATATCCATATCTGTTCCGTATTCGATTAATATTCAGATACAGATATCCGTATCCGGTAATTTTTCGAATACGGTAAGCGGATATTCGGATATATCCGTATCCGTTTTCATCCCTAACTACAACGTTAGTTGGCAACCCTGTTACGAAAAATTATGCAATTTTATATAGGGGGCAAGGAGGTGCAGGAAACTTCGTGCACCCACCCTATTTTTCAATTATTATTTTTTTGAACTAAAAGATGAGGGGATTTACTTAATATGTTAAGGGGGATATGTGTTTCAAATTTCATGAAAAACAAACATTTCTAACATGTTCATCTAGACAGAGGCGATTTCAGCAATTCTGAAATCGTTAAAATTTAGTAGTCTTGATGGAGACGATGGGAATCTCGAATTAAGTTGAATTTGGAATGACAACATAGTGATACACGGTGATCTAATTCTCCCAAGGTTTTATTTCAAAAAAACTAAAAAATAATGAAAAAATAGGTCGGGTGTAGGTAGTTACCTGCACCCGCCGGTGTAGGCTCCTTTTTCCCTTTTATATATGTGAAAAGGGAGGCTGCTAGATGTAATAGCCAATGTGGCGGCTACATGTGGTAGTTTTCTCAAAAAAATTTATTCAAAATTAAACCATGAATATTCATCTATATATCTATCCTATATCCTATTAAAATTTCGTCAGAAACAGAAACTCCTATGCCCTCCATGTAGAACAGGTAATTTTAATAGTGTGAAATTTGCTGAAATCGAACTGTTCTAGATGGACGGTATAGAAGTCTCTGTTTCTGACGAATTTTAATAGAATGTAGGAGGGATATATAGATGAATATTCATGATTTAATTTTGAAAAAAAATAAAAAAATTTGGAGAAACTGCATGCCACATGTAGCAGCCACGTTGGCTGCTACATGTAGCAGCCTCCCCGGCCTCTCTCTCTCTCTCTCTCTCTCTCTATATATATATATATATATATATAGGGAAAAAGGAATATGCTCCCTGGGTGTAGCTAACTTACATGCTCCCACCCTCTTTTCCCCTATTTTTTTTATTTTTCTGAAATGAAATATATTGAAATTTAGATCACAATATGCCACCATGATGTCATTCAAAATTCGACTTAATTCGATACTTCTATCCCCTCCATCAAGACTGTCAAATTTTAACGGTTTCAGAACTGCTGAAAATGACCCCCTTCAGATGGAGGGCATAGGAGTCTCTATTTCTGACGAAATTTGAATGACATGTTATAGGGTCGTAGTGATGAATATACATATTTTTATTTTCCAAAAAAAATAAAAAAATGGGGAAAATGAGGGTGAGAGTAGCCAATTGGCTACACCCAGGGTGTAGCATCATCTAACCCATATATATATATATATATATATGGGATTAATGTGGCTGCCCTCCATGGGCAGCTAATAGGCTGCCCCCAAAGCATTTGGGCCGTTGGATAGCATCTGTGGTTGAGGAATTTAGCCTTTCTTTGAATTTCGGAATACCGTCATGTCACCAAGTGGGGCTTCTCCACCACACTTCTACCTCTCTTCATCTCCTGCAAAGCCCATCATCTTCACACAGAAACCTTTCCTTCTCCATCAACCTTTGCCGCCCGACGTCGCCCTCATCGCCATCCCTCACTCCCTCATCGCACCACCTTTCCGGCTTCCTCTACCACACTACCTCTTGCTACGGCTCGACCTCACCTTCCAATATCTCGCCGGTGGTCATTCAACGCCCTCCCTTCGCCTTGCATAACCCCTCACAGTTCTTCACTTCCTATTTGTTTCGTATGGGACACCGAGCTGCTGCCCTCGCTGCCTACTCGTGATGTACGTGTGCACGGATGCCGCTTGCAGCGACGTGCGGGTGTGATGTCGTGATTCTGCAAGGTTTGTCTTGATTGGGTAGATTGTCAAAGCCCACGCTCCAGCTCTCTTGTGCTACCCCTTGCTACCGTGAGACCCTCGCCAATGTAGCTCCAGCTCTCGTGTTCAGCCAGATGCCAAAGGTTTAGTTTTATGAGGTGGACAAATCGCGAGATGAGCATCCTGCAGCTCGTGTACATTGTATTGTTGATCACTGTCCAGTTCTCAATCATGCTCAGCCTCTTTGATCAAGTCAAAGCAGCCCAAGCATCTTGTAAAAAATCATTTTTTTCATACTATTTTCTTTGTTGGTCGATTGGTTTTTTCTGGTATGTGGGGATTCTTCGAATTGTATTAAAAATGATGGGATATCAACGATGGTTCAGGGTGTTTGATGGATCTTGTAATCTTAACAAAGATGATGCCTATTTCCACTACTGTTATGTTAGTAATTTCATGATGAATGATTGTCTCAGCTTGGTGTGAGCATAGCGCGCTGGTGTTGTTTGGAATTCGACTGAATGTTAGCTCATATATGACATATTTTAGCTCTATCATGCAATCATAGTTGTAGATTATTTTTGCAATGTCATAAGGTGGTTGATTCCCTTCTTTAAAAAGATACATACGGCTTGAAGCTTCAAACTTTTTGAGGATTGGCATCGTGAATGTACAATCAATGTAATATTGCTTAGGGATCTATTTGTAATATTTCAAAATTTACGAAGTGAAGGGATTTTATCTTGTTCCCAAGGAACTTATCGACTCCACGATCCTCTTGCGAGAAGTCCGAGCAGGACATCCTAGCTAACATCTCGTTCTTGAGAATCCTCAACTCTTCCTGAGAGTGGATATATGCTGAACGCTAGGATACAACAGACATTCGGGTGGTTGCCACTCCCCGTCAAACGCCAGCATCAATAAATTCCACCTCTTTCTAGATCTACGACTCCCCCCATTTCAGCACCAAGCCTCCTTCTAAAGCAGCATGACAACTTACTGGCTATAAATTATATCCTTCATTCACTACTTTTATAATCTTAACCAAAAATCTCAATATTGCAATTAATCAGTGGTAAGGATTCGTATCCGGAAGCATCCTCTCTTTTACCATAGTTTTTTCAGCTTAGTTTTGATTGGCTAATGGGTATGCTCGCGCCATCGAGTTTTTGGATACTTTTAGTTTTCCAACAACTTCATACATGATTGTAAATCATGAAGGGAAAGTTTTCTCACTGTGAAACTTGTGGGCTATACAAAAAGGAACCTGAACTACTTGATCTGAATTTACTGATTTAGACCCCATGAAAGTGGCTTCATTATATTGTCCAAGGAATCCTCAAGATGTTTAACAAGAAGGAGTTGCATGTAATCAAGATGTTTAATAAGGATATTTGTGCATTGCAATAGTAAAATACACAAGATAATGCCCATTTGATAAGCCTGCAATCATCTCTATTTATGGGTAGCCTTTAGCCTCACAAGATCATATACTCATGCCACTGCTTTAGTATGTCTACAGCAGATTGCAATCATCTATGAACCACATGGATAACATGGTAGTTACATGTGATCAAAAACATAAAACATAGTTGCATGTTATTTTACTTGTGTTGTACATGTTCCACGAATGAATGAATCAAGCTCTAATATCCAAAATTTGCGTATGCGCAACAAATAGATAATGATCAAGAGCAAAAGGAAGCAAGTCCAGATGACTTCATAGACTACCGATTCAGATCCAGATACATTACTCTTAAATTCCTCACAATAGACAAAAAAACATCCTACAATGTCACAGTGCGAAACATATGTTGACCCTTACGCATTAGACATTCAAAGACTATTTTAGTCCAGTAAACAACTTTCCAGATACTTGGATATTAAAACGTGCACCCATCCATGTTTATGTTCTCAAAAACTTGTAAAGGTTTGCTGGAAAAGGTAAGTTAGACATCTCCATATGGACTTGCTTCTACACATCTCCTTTGTAATTTAACTTGTCATAAAAAACTTGTCATCTTCATATACCACCTTCATATTTCCCAGCCATCTATAAAGAGAAAAATGAAATAATATAAGTTCATGTTCTCATTTTTATACCACCTTCATATTTCCCAGCCATCTATAAAGAGAAAAATAAAATAATATAAGTTCATGTTCTCATTTTGATTAAAAAATTAACATCAACTTGATATAATTTGTACCTTATCAAAACTCTGATTTATGAGCATGGTGAAAAGTCGAAGAATGAGGGCCACCATAGATTCATCACATGGTAACTTCAATTATAATTCTTTTGCCTGAAAAAGAAAAGAAAAGCATTCACAATTTGAATTTTGGTTATTGAGATTCAAACTGGTTATGCCAGATAACAATGAACGTTCAATGTTTACCTTCAACCGAGAACAAGTTGAGATATAGTGGCCTTTCTCTCCACATTGTCTGCAAGTTCTTTTTTTGCTATTTTCTTGTGATAAAGCTATCTCCAAGGATGATTTAATTCTTTGCGCACGTTTCGGCCTCCCCTTGCTTTTTATAGGACATAGATCTCGAATAACATATTCCAAAGGAAGTTCATTTAATGGTACATCATTCTCAAAATATCTGTCACCATTATTCCTTGATGTGACTTCTTCCACGTCTATTTCATCGAGCATCTTGACAAGTTCATCTATCTTTTGTAATGCCAACTGGAAGTGTTTAATACTTTTCATCGACAAATTTGAAGCCTTATGAAAAGATGACCGCATTCCCCACGCCATTAGTGGAGTGATGTCATTTAAGCATGTGATTGATCTTTGAACGTGGCACATCTAAATAAAATATATCTTGAAGGTAACTCCATCAAACGTTCTATCACTTTGAAAATGTGTAACATATGACGACAAGGTATTCCTTCCATCTCAAACTTTTTGCAACTGCAGTGACAATTTAATTGACCAATATTACTTACACTAACCAAGCGTTTACTCCCAAACTTGCTAAATCTTTCAACTGAGAATAATGTCACAGTTCCATCATTAACTAATTCAGTTGCCATGTATGCACTCTCTTGTTTAAGCTCCTCTTGAAAAATCTCAAAAATCTTTTGTGTGTAAAGTTGGCTTACTTGAGCTTCCATAGGATGATGTGAAAAGAAAGTAGGTTTAAAATTTATAGTCTTGAAGTCAGATCTCTCCTCAAGGGCTCGCCTAGAAGTAATTGCTCTATCATATTGAAGAACAAAATCAGATAATGATGTGTTTGCATTAACAAAGCCATCAAAGAAAGCATTTATACTTTCAGATCGTTGGTTGGATGTCATTCCTGCAAAAAATGTATCATTAAGATATAATGGCACCCAATGCTCTCTTTCTGCATACATGTTTGCAAGCCAAGAACCTTCATCGAGTTTATAGCATTCTCTTATTTCTTGCCACTTATTTTCGAATTCTTCATTGGTTTTTGATCCATAGATCCATTTGTCATAGTCTTCTTTGAAATTCGGGTGCTCCATCTTCAAACCTCTAAGATGAACTATTGCATTTTTCTCAAGATGCCACGAACAATATCGATGCTTTGTGTAAGGAAACACCTTAGCTATTGCATTACAAATAGCTTTATCTTGATCAGTGATAATAGAAACGGGCATCTTTCCATTCATGCAATCAAGCCATGTATTGAATAACCAAACAAAGGTTTCTTCAGTCTCGTCTGCAAGAAGAGCACAACCAAATAATGTTGATTGTCTATGATGATTAACCCCGGTAAATGGTGCAAATGGCATATTAAAAGAATTTGTTTTATAGGTTACATCAAAGACAAGAACATCCCCAAAAGTCAAGTATGTTGCTCTTGATCTACCATCTGCCCAAAAAATACTTCGTGCAGTACGAAACTCGTCAATTTCATATTGAAAATAAAAGCCATCATCTTTTGCCTTTTTAGATAGGAAGTGTTTCACCATAGCCATGCATTCGCCATTGATGTTATTTGTACGTGTCATCCTTAAGTGATCAACGCAATTCTGTGGACTAACGAAATCTTCTCCTGAAGCACTAAGCACTGTTGAAATCCTTGAAGGACCTAATCCACATTCATTGAATGTCTGAATCAAGCATTTTGAGGTAGAGGACAATTGATGGTGCGATCTCAACATGTGTAGTTTTGATGGAGTCATCAACGGATGATTATGTTCCTCAATAAACTTTTTTACAATCCATATTCCTTTATCATTTACGGAAATAGACAATCTAGCCTCACAATTTTCTCTTGATTCTCGACGTCGTTTAACATCCACTCCAAGTCTACGCTTATCATTAAGATCTTTTTGACCTTCTTTTGAGCATACTAGCAATCTTGAGATGATCTCTTTAGTTTGTTTTAATCGACGCAAGTTAGCACGTCTAATTGAAAATCCAACTTGTTTCGCATAATCATTGTAGAATTCATAAGCTTCTTCTTCTGATATGAACTCCAACTCAACATATGGTTTCCTCGTCCCTTTGTAATTTACTATAGTTTGAATATCAGCATCATTAAGGTCATTTAGGATTTTAGAATCTAACCAAAATTCACCACTTATATAATATATCAACCAAAGAATAAATTTATATGCAACAAAATATGATTTTTAGTTACAAACTCAAATTATCTACAAGTCATACACTGATATTAAACTATATGGTTCCCTAAAAAAATTATGGTAAACCTTCCAAAGCATGATTTAGATAAAATTCTTGCGGTAATATTATTTTGCAACCAAAGCGTAAACATTTGAAAAGTTAAAAAATAATCGCACCGCTAGTAAAAAAAGTACAGTATGTATGCTTATTTTATGGCAGAATAAAACTTTATAGTGCAATAGATATCAAACATTGGTCACATAATACATCCATAATGATTCCCTCAAACTTATTACATTGCAATCCATGTCTAATCTTTTGATATAGATTAGCCGTGATTAGTTGTATCAAAGAAATAACTTTGAGTGATAAAGATCAACTGTCATTTTCTGTTGATGATATCCTATAATCCAACTTTGCAACATATAACTTGATGATATGTTGCAATGCTGATGGATAAAATGGAGACATCCAGCCATTGAAAGTTCACCATTTGAACTATACAAAAAATCAAAGAAAATATTACCAACGGAAGCAGGAGAAGTTGTCATGGTGGGGGCGAGACTTGGCTTTGACAATCTACCCAATCAAGACAAACAATGGCGAGACTTCGGTCTGGAAAAATGGATTTTTTCCAGAATGCAGGATGCTTCGACTAGTAGAGAGCTATCAACGACAAAGTAAGCATGAGCAGCAACGTGCCCACCTTGCAGAATCACGACATCACACCCGCACGTCGCTGCAAGCGGCATCCGCGCACACGTACATCACAAGTAGGCAACGAGGGCAGCAGCTCGGTGTCCATACGAAACAAATTGGAAGTGAAGAATTGTGAGGGGTTATGCAAGGCGAAGGGAGGGCGTTGAATGACCACCGGCGAGATATTGGAAGGTGACATCGAGCCGTAGCAAGAAGTAGTGTGGTAGAGGAAGCCGGAAAGGTGGTGCGATGAGGGAGTGAGGGATGGCGATGAGGGCGACGTCGGGCGGTAAAGGTTGATGGAGAAGGAAAGGTTTCTGTGTGAAGATGATGGGCTTTGCAGGAGATGAAGAGACGTAGAAGTGTGGTGGAGAAGCCCCACTTGGTGACATGACGGTATTCCGAAATTAAAAGAAAGGCTAAATTCCTCAACCACAGATGCTATCCAACGGCCCAAATGCTTTGGGGGCAGCCAATTAGCTGCCCAAGGAGGGCAGCCACATTAATCCCTATATATATATATGTATGAGGAAAGGGAGCCTACTTTGTGAAGTAGGTAACCTTACCTACTTCACATCCAATTTTTGCATTTTTTTTATTTTTTGAAAAATACCACAGTGATTTTCATAATTATATCCCTCTACTATGTCATTCAAATTTCATCTGAAATGGATACTCCTACGGCCTTCATCCAGAACATGTAAAATACAACAAATTTGTGACCGTTAAAAAATGACCGTCTGGATGGAGGCTGTAGGAGTCTCTGTTTCTGATGAAATTTGAATGACATATTGGAGGGATATAATTATGAAAATCCATGGTGGACCTTTTCAAAAAAATAAAAAAATTGTGAAAAATGAAATGTGAAGTAGGTAAGTTACCTACTTCACAAAGTAGGCTCCCTTTCCTCATATACTTATATATAACCCTTAAAAAGTAACTTGTAATTATAAAGCTCTAAAAAATATCACAATGAAATACTTTAAAAAATAATACATATTTTCATTTTATATTTTAAAAGTAATAATTTCATTTATTATTTTTAATCAAATTTTTAAATAATTTCTGATAGGGGTTTTCCTGGTTGCTCCACGTAGACAAACCAGCGTCTCCCACCTATTGATTTCGGTAAACTCTATGACCGAGGTATGCCTCTTATAAGATTCTCTTTTCCATCCAATTTTTTGATTTTTTGGAGGCCACCCCTGCATCTTTTGTGATCAACGTCTTCTTCACCTTTTCTCCTCATAGATTGGTGCCTACGCCTCGATCTTCCCACCAGCCTAGTCACTTGTACAAAACCCCCCATCTGATTCCGTTGATCTTTTGAACCCCTTTGATCGAGTTTCGCATCCTTCTCTAGTGTAGAGTAGGGTGATGGCCTCCTACCCACCACTTCCGTGGCGGATTTGGGCAAGGTCTCATACCGGCTTCCACCATCTCCAGCAAAAGGTCACCGTCGAGGTTATTCTTCTCGATCTAGGCTGGTGAGGTTCGATTTTCTTATTTTTCTAGGTTTGTTTAGTCTCCAGATTTTATTCCCCATCTTTATTTTCTATTTTAATTACGTGTTTTAACCGTAGTAGCCCCCCTCGAAGTTCATCGGAGCTAGCATCCAACGAACCTCTCTATTGTGCCCCACTTGTGTCCCCGACTCGCCACCACCTCGCCTCGTTTCCCCAACACTTATCCACATCCCAGGCATCCCCATTCCCCCTTATCCACTGTGGAATAGGAGAACACTCCCTTCTCCTCCGTCACACGCTGGGGGGAGTTCTCCCATGCTCCATCGCCCACCCATCTTAGCTAATAAGACTCCCCCTTGTTTGTTGAGACTAACCCCTGTAGGGTCTGGAGGCTAAAGGACATCATTTGGCATCGATTTTTGCATCTAAGAGGCAAATGGAGCTCCTTCCCTCTCCCATGCTCGTACGACGCCACCAGAGCCCCGGTGGACTTCCTAAGGCCGCCATCTGCAACGAAGGAGTTTACGCTCCATTTTGGCCCACCTTGGAGCTTCCCAGGTGGTCAGAGGGATGCGCTATCCTCGATCGAAGCTTGGAAGAAGGGGAGTTCTTCCCTGTTCTTCCAAGTGTCTTCTTCACTGTCCGGTCCTCTCATCCGCTCCAGCCCAGCAACAGCCATTGGATGGATCGCCCATCAACCGTTGAATCTTTGAGCTCGTTCTAGTCCCATCCACCCATCGCCGAACCTGTATCGTGAATCCAGAGCGTGCCATGTGTCAAGAGAGCGGCACCCCACCGTTTGATCGCGTGCATGTTTGGGTAATTTGCACTTTTCACCCGAACAATTTTTTATATTTAATAATTTAGACCCAAATATTCCTTTGTTGTTTTATTTATTTTGTAATTTTGCAAGTAAGCTACTAGACCTTTCTGTATTTACTATTTGGACTACGACACATCACATTACGTGACGACCCACGTGAGTGGTGATTTTGTAGGCATGCCCTCATAACATTGTATATTTCTTTCCATCCTAAAAAATTTTTGAGCATGTTTATTAATTCTGGAAAAATTACAAGCATGCCCCCTAACTTTTCGGTATTTGCTTTCTAGTCCCTACCAGCGTGGCTCACGTGTATCTATAAGTGAGCTTGGGCATTTTGCAGGCAAGGACTCGTGGTTTTGTATATTTTGGTTCAATCCAGAAACTATTTATTTTCATTATAAAGTTTTGTTGAAATTGCACGTTGGCCTTTGAGCTTTAATCTATTTATATATATATGCCCTTTCAAGTAGTGTAGTTTCCTATTGTTGTCTCTATTTATTTAAAAAAGCAATTAAACTCAAAAAAAATCCCCAAAAATAGCTGTAGACTCCTGTTGCATTGTTCATGTACACAATTTATCTTTGCAATTAGGACCTTTTTAAAATTTATTAAAGTCAACAATCCTTTTTATCCTTATTTGCACTAGAAAATACATAAAAATTATATAAACATTTTGAAAAAATCCCTAAAAAAATATTTATGTCTATTTATGCATTAACTTTCAGACCACAAATCACTAAAAAAATATAAAGAAAACTCAAAAAATATGAAAAACCTAATAATCTTTATAAAAATATAAAAAATTCTCAAAAATTATAAAAATTGTGTCTTATTCCTTGGATTTTCTATATACTATTATTATCATTTCAAAATTAATTTGGAGATTTTTTGACTTTGTTTAATATTTTTATCTCCATTTTAATTTCGGGTATTATTTAAACTTTGATTTAGAGTGTTTTTGACTTTAAAAAATATATAAAAATTAATAAAAGTTCCTAAAAAATCATAAAATAGTAATATATATATATAACACCCAAAAATATTTTATTTTTCCTTACAGAAAATTAAAAAACAAAATATAAAATTATAAAATCAATAAAATAAAATAATTAAAAACCCATAAGAAGTACATATAGACAAATAGTTCACAATCGCTTTTGTGCATCCGTTGCCCTAATCTATCCTGCTTGTTCCCTATGTTCGATATCTACATATTTTAACCTATACACATCCTTGTTATAGAGCTATAATAAATTTTAACTCTGCATTGTTTTTTATTGCATGGGTTAATTGTTATCTGAAGTTGGGTATCATGCGAAGTCATCTCGATGTCTGTTGATCCGCCTTGTGGATTAACACGACCTTCGCTAAATCCTCTTCAACACCAAGTTCAAAAGAATCGGACTTCATATGTGAAAGTTGGGTTTTTGACATCTTTGTACATCGTGTATTTTAGTTGATTTTGACATATTATTTTATGTATATAATTAACCCTTTTTCCTTTTATTTTTCCTTTATTTTCTTTGAATTTTTTATTAAAATGCATAAAAATACAAACTCAAAAAGAGATTGAAATCAAAGAAATTAACTGATTTTGAGCCTACAGTGAGAGTATGTACAATAAGTCCTCTTTATTTTATTTCTTTGTTTTCGTAATTATGAAAAATTCAAAAAACATATTAATTTGTAAAGATTTTTATTTTATTTTATATGATTTTATTTCTACTTTTATATTATTTAAAAATAATATAAAAATATATACATTGATCTTAGCTTAACTCTTTGAACAAGTTACCAAATAAAAGTTCCTAAATTAAGTAAATTAACAAAATGTAACTCTTAATAAAATGAACTAATTTTCATGTAAATAAGTCCACAAAATAATTTAAATTAAATCACCAAAAATAAAGTGTAAAATTGTTTGTAAATAATCCCTTGTAAATACCCAAACTTCCTTGATTTTTAGCAAATTCAAACTAATTCCTTTTGATTCAATTCTTCTTATAACTCGTACATAAAAATGTGTAAAAATACAAAAATACGGTATTTTATTATATATAGAGTACCTCAAAAATACCTTTTTGTACATATGACCTCTTTTGATTTTGGGTCCTTCACAAAAGTTGTAGATCTTATCGAGACAAACAATTTTCATTTAGACCACTTTTTTATTTGAGATTATTTTCAATTTCTTTTTTTGTTATTTAAATTTTATTTTTTTGATTTTTCTAGGAGTGACACATGACAGCTCCTGGAGCCGCCACATATCACCCCTCTTTATTAATTCTTTATTATTATATTTTTATTTTCATTTATTTAAATTTTATAATTTATTTATTTAATCCTTAATTTTATTTATTATTATTTATTGATTTATTTTTATTTAATTTAATTATTGTTATGTTTTATTTTACCTTTTTTATTTTTTTCTTCCTTTTCCCTATCTTCTTTTCCTTCTCTCTCTCTTCTTCCTCCCCAAATCGATCATCGTTGCTACCCTTTGGTTTTCCCATCTGCTTCCTCCTTCCGCCATCAAGCTCTACGAGTGATCTCCACCTTCATTTTCGCTTCCTCTATATGCCATCTGATGGGAGACCCTTGAGCTCCGGCCCTCATGTGGTGATTGTTGGACATGCGAGCCCACGACGAGCCATTATGCAATAAATGTTATTGCACATATCATTCCCAGATCTGAAATGAAGAATAAATAATTTGCATAATATATCCCTCTGTACAATTAGGGTTATGTACCATGGCTATCTTGGTGATCATATAGCTGTTGATTCATTAAATGAATCATAGAGGCTGGTGTTTGGATAAATATCTAAAGAGTTAGATAGAGGACTCATCAAGCACCGTCAAATGATTATTACGAGATGATCTCCAGCCTGAGTAGAAGATGGCAATCCTTTATCACATAGGCTGATATATGACCGACCTCTTCATGCAGGTCCTTTGCATGGGAATAGTGATTCAGAGGTGTTAGATTAGTTAGGTCAAAGGGTTGACTTAACGAGATCGAGATAACCTAAGTCCTATGTTGAATACTGTCATAGCAAGGCACACATCCTTTGACCGGAGACATATGTGTTACTCTATGTCTGAGTGTGTACATTTGGTAGACCAATAGGTTGATGACCTAACCAAGGTCTATACACCGGCATGCTGGTGTGCATGGAAGGGTATATGAATAATACGATCTCTCAAAGGGATCATACAGGTTCACTTATGAATCAGAAGACATGAGCTCAGTCATGAAGTATTGGGACTGATCAAATTCCATGCATGGTCGTTGTACTTTGGAAGCATGACAAGAATTTGAAGGTATGCTATATACTTTGGGAAAGCATATGATCGATACCAATCCCCAATGACCAAGATTGAGAAACTTGGTGATCAAACCCTAAAGAAGACAGTGTAAAATTGATCTACATCTTCAGGTTGATCATAGGTCTTCCACTATGCAGGATGTACAGGTATTGGGAATACGTGAGGGTGATGTGATCATAAACGATTGTATAACCATGACGCTTCCATTCCGAGGGAGTGATGAAACAGGTCTGGATTTAAGTGACTCCTCTCAGTAGAGAAGCAATCTGATCTTGGTCCAAGTGTTGGACATTGGTCTGAATGAGATTCAGATACAATGAGAAGATTAGATTTGCGGTCTTGATTTAATCAAGCATATGTGAGAGGTACGTAAGATCTGGATTTGAGATGAGATCTCAACATCCAAGTCACTATATGTGGAACAATACAATCTCCATATCCTTATCTCCAAGTATCTGCGGAGAAAGTACATTATTCTTGAAGGAGTTCAAGAATAATTCATTTGGTGAATTATGTATCCAAGCAACAAGATGTTGATAATTAAATGAGATTTAATTATCAAGAATAATATGAACTAGTGGGGAGCCCGTGCATTGCACGGGGAAGTAAATTGTTATAGAAAGTAACCATCTTCAATATCATAATCAATATTTTAATAACAAAATCTATTATCTTTCATTATCATTTGTTGTTAGTTATATAACAATGATTTAACTAAATGTTGTCATACCTAGAGATAGAGATAGCTAGTAAGGATTAATAGAGAAAAGATACATGCTATCTTTCTTATCAAAGTGTATAACAATTATGACAATGTTTAGCCAATTTTTTATAGGTTTGAGTGGTAACAGTGAAAAATTGCCATCAGAAATGAAAATTGGTTGGCTTCTTGTTT
The DNA here is from genome assembly GCA_037367405.1 of Ottelia alismoides. NCBI lineage: Eukaryota > Viridiplantae > Streptophyta > Magnoliopsida > Alismatales > Hydrocharitaceae > Ottelia > Ottelia alismoides. The sequence continues at coordinate 665,377 of JAZKJV010008855.1, read as the reverse complement.
CTTGTGAATTTCAGTTAGAATGTCATTTCTTACTCAACGATATTCAGTCTTATATATTGATTGCCATTACGAACAATACGATGACGTATAATTTGTTAGAACTTCAACAAAAAATGTGAGTTTGCAATATGTAATATTAAATCATTATCATATATTTGAAATCACAATATAACTAACAATGTCAAAAGCACTTGACGTTGTAGACACAATTTCTTCGTAGTGGCTTCAATCGAATACAGAGTTATAGTTTTGAAAATGAAGAAGGTAATTATGGAAGGATTAAACTACAACATCGATGACATAATTAAGATGGGATTATCACGCAACTTCAACAATATTCTTAACAATCCGACTATCATCCAAAAAAAAGATGATCCAGGAAGTCGATCTTCTCCGAACCGGCATTCTCGTCATAACCGACTACGTGATATTTTTATTGTGCATGTACTCTAGCTTTATATCCTGCTTCTACCTATGTAGATCTAAAGGCATCCGATTGAAGATATGGTTCTTCTGCTACTTTGTATTCAACCATGGATCTAATCTCAAGAATTTTGATTGTGCCTTTCTCTTCCAATTCTTAAGGAAATTCAATGCAGTGTTGTCCAAGGAACTGGGTCTTTCCAAGCTTACATTCTCGTGATCTTTTTGTGGCTTAAATTCCCGATCATCCATTGCTTCTTCTAACGAAGCCTCTTCAAATGCTCGTCAACACCATGCTAAAATAGGTAGTCAAATGTGAAGTAATTAAAATGAAATCGCAGGGAGTTCCGGTACCTTGAGGATAATAGACCCCTCATCATAAAGTTGAGTTGTGGGAGCCTCCGAGATGGAGAAGAGATCGAGCTTATCATCCAACCACTCATGGTGGTTCCCGATGAAGCATTTGCATTAGTTGCGAGTGTTGAGGCTGTTAATTGTTCATATTGTCATTGTTGTCTTCCAGAAAACTCTGGAACATCTTTGCAAGGTAGACAGAGCTCCTTCAGCTTTAACGGTCTCACGATCCTATTACTTTGCATATCCCGCTCCTCCAATGCGAAGAACCCCTGGGAGTTGCCACTCAAGTAGCCTCTTTGGTAGTGATTTTGTCCCGCAATTGTCGATTTCTGCTTGGAAAAAATGAAAAAAAAACTCAAATTTTTATTTTTTTATTGAACTGTGATCGAGCATAAGTTTATATGCGAAGCCACTCATGCCTAATATTTCACGTTGAAATCTAGAAGGGAAATATGTGTGCTCATTGTTTGAAGTAGTTTAAATTGGTTTATTTGTCTGGAGACCACTAAAAGCGGACATACCATCGAAATTGAAGTTGGAAGATGGTTTATACAAACCCAAAAGAGAAATTGATCACCACTTGGGCCTTCTCAATTCGTGAAATTGCATATCTTCTGGTGGAGTTCTCATCTCATACTCACTCCTGAATATTCTTGTGCATATATCGAACATGTGCTCCTCATCTTCACCATCATTCCAAGAACTTGAAGGTGCATCTTGGATGGATCTATCTGTTCCTCCTGAAGCAATCACTTTCTTTGGTTGAGCAGTCATGTTGCCTTCATCGATCTTCCTATCCCCCGCAACGACCCCTTTCCAGCTCCATGTGACTGTTTGTTTGGACTGCGGTTGAGTACTATCATTAATTTGTTTACATGGATTCACTTCAGTTGCTTCCATTGTAGATATGGAGGATGGGATGTCTTTTTCAATGGTGTCTTGCTCAAGAGGGGGTGTTCTGTTTTTCTTCTAGATGCGATCTCATGTGGCCGCAACGAATCCTCTCAGAGCTGAAGGCCTTACTACACAATTCATATTGATTCCACTTAACCCCATCTTTCGCACGAGAGTCCTCGTCCATGGGGATTTTGCCTTCCTGTCACCATTTATTGACACCTCTGTTGTCTCTTCTTGGTGTGGAGTTTCGAGAGTAGGTTTGTGATCGTCTCAGCCATTTGATGTGCTTTCAAGAACCGAGAAAGTAAAGCAGGGGATTTCAGAAGGGAGTCCACAATAGATATATGTTGCTGTAACATCGTGATCCTTGAATTGGCATTTCTCTCGTGTCTGATAAAATGGGTGATCATCTCAGGTGAAAATAGCTCGAATCTTCAACACATACAGGTTCCGTATGTGCATCAACGATGGAGAGGTTAGTAATTTTGTCGATCAAGTCTGTATGCATTCTCGTCGTTATGTGATGCTTACTGATGGGTTTTAGAATACAACACATACCTGCCTTGAGGAAGGAACCAATGACTGTTATGATGATTGGAAACAGACAGAGCTTCCAATATGCTTCCTATTTGGTACTATACTGTAATCTATATTCGACTGAATAGGTTTGCTTGGTACCCATTTAGTCGCATAAATGCTCGTCAATGGGGTTCTTAGGTAGAGGGTCTGATGAAGCTAATAAAAGGAGAACACATGAGATCATTCAACATTGGAAACCCAGCAAAATTCACGATGCTCAAACTCGCCAAGGTGATGCAACATTAGATCAACTCGAATGCGAAGATCGTGTTCAATGTAGGATCCATACCTCGACATCATGTAGGTTATGATGCCACTCCCCCATCCTGGTGGCAACAGAGGGGAAATAGAGATAGATCTCCGACAATAGTCGTGTCACAGTAGTTACCAGCAATCTGGAGCAAATTGTATCTGAATTTTCCCCTCAGATTGTGAACTCTAATTGAGAAACCTACCAGGGGGAAAGGTAGCCAGAGGGTGAGGTGAGAGAAGGCAGCAATAGTGAGATATTACGTTCGCTGCACACTTTGAGGCAGGCAAAGGAGGAATTGGTGAGGTGGTTGGCGGCATTGATTTGGGGAGAGGACGGAGCAGAGAGCTGTCGATGCAAACCCTTGTGTGACAAGTAATTTCTTATTTTCATCAAGGGAAGAAACGTAATGATCGCCAGAGATGAAAGGGCAAAAACGAAATTTCCGCAGCAGAAATTAATGCCTTGACGCCCTTTAATATATGTATAATGGGATTCATATTATGAGAATGATTATCCGAGATAATTAAATGGAATTTAATTATCAAGGAAATGCATATTGTGGATAGTGCTATCCATAATATCTGTGTATATATTATAAATGTAATTTATAATATATTAGAGAGAGAGCATCTTTGTAAATAGCATTTGTTGATTGTTAACGTGAATTGGATTCACATTAATCAATTAATTGGAAATTTAATTTACAATTTAGTTTGGGTTGTGAATATGATTCACATATTTTCAATGGCATGATTGAAATATTCACTAATTAATTGGGAATTAATTTAGTGGATAATTTTGTAATAGATGTACACTAATTAGTTTGGAATTATTTTAGTGGATAATGTTGCAAGATAAATAAGAGATAATGATATGAATTAAAAGGAGAAGATAATCCAACAAATCATGAGGTGGCGTCACCCATGACTTGGTCATGGGTGACGCCCCTTGATTTTGGAGGATTATTGTCCTATTTTAATTAATATCTCATTATCTTGTGTTTATTGATTTATTTATTTAATTTAATTATGTTGATGATAATGCAGCATATATTTAATTAAAAAAATGAACATGTTGTTGTTTTTGAACAACAATGATCGTGGCCATTGATTTAATATATATATATATATATCTAACCATTGATTTTGTATATGCCATGGATTGTGATCCATGGACTTCCAAACTAGTATATAAAGAGGGAAACCCTAGCCTCTTCAAGATACAACATCATGAGTACAAGCCTACTCTCTCTCTCTCTCTCATTCTCGACTACTCTCTCTCTCTCTCTCTAAGGTGGCCGTCCACCTTGTGCTCTGAGGAACAAGCAATCGTCTCCACACCATTGTGTTGTCACTTCGATTGCTCGTGGATCTCCATCGACGGATTTCGTTGGACGAAATCAGGAGATTCAAGGCTTGGATCTTCATCAAGGAATGCGGGAGGAACACGTCTCATCATCACGCCCGCAAGTGCCATCTTCGTAGATCGGACTTGAGTCAGGAGGATCTCTTGCTTTAGAGATCTCGTGATCACAACCATACTTCAAGAGATATTTATAATACTTTGTGGTTTGATGAAACCATCCAAGAAATGTTCTTGTGATCATGTGGTTTCATCGCTTGATATAAAATTTTTAATTTCTGCTGCATCTAGCGACTAATGCAACTAGTCGCCTCGATCACATGAGATGCGATCAACACGCTTCCGTGATGTGCTTGAGGATTCCTCGTATCCTTCAATGATAGCTAACGAAAACCATCGTGAAAACCCCGACGAGATCAAGCTACTCGTGTGGCTGCCATGAGCTATCGAGCTCACCAGAGCTCAACCCCAACATGAGGGGCTCGAGCAAAGACCCATACAGGTATCTCCTAATTTCCCTATCTTATTTTCCATATCTCTCTTCTTCCTCCCCAAATCGATCATTGTAGTCGCCCTTTGGGTTTCTCATATGCTTCCTCCTTCTGCCATCGAGCTTTTCTCCTGATCTCTACCTTCATTTTTGCTTCCTCCCTCCACCATTGAGCTCTAGCTTGCCACCTCACCACTTTTCTCACATAGTTGTATTGGCCCTCAGAGCTCCACACCTTGACATCTCAGTCACTCACATCGTCATGATTCTCACCCTCACCTCTCCACCGACTCGCGCTTGCACCGATGCACCACCTCCTTGAACCGTGACTCCATCTACTTGCACCTACAGCCTTCGTCGTTTCCTCGATCTACTCTGACTCAAGCTACTAGCCCACTGCGCCTTGGGCTCCCTACGTTTGGAAGCGCCACCCCTCGTGCGACCCAAGCACTATATTTCGTCCTCCTGTGCGTCCATCTCAGAAACAGCACCTACCTGAGATTATGCACCCAACGTTAGCTGCCTAGAGTCCCCCTTATGTGAGCATCATGTGAGATCGAGGGCAATTTTCATCCAAACCCTAAGCTCCAACAAATCACAAGAAGACCCCCTGCTAGATCGTTGACATCAACGTCACGTGCCCCACACGTGAGCGTTGTAAAATTTATATTTTACCCCCAGGGTCTTGGTAATTCCACTTAGGTCCTTGTTCACTGCATTTCCTTTTATTTTATTTATTTTTGTATTGCATTAAGAACCTTCACTTTATGTTTTCATTTGAATTATCATTTATCATCCATTTTATTCTAAAAATAACATTGTGTAGACCAATTTATTCTCTATCTTGTGATTATTCAATGGTAACTTTGTGAGATATGCATGATTAATTAAATTTAATTTAATTGGTAGAAATTAGCATATTTTACCCATTATGTGCTCTTTAATTCTTATCAAATTATTCTATACTCCAAAAATTGCTAAAGAATCACATTATGTAGATTTAATTGTTCTCTATCACATGCTCAAAAATCATCAATTTGCATACATATCTGGTAAATTATTTTGTGATTTAAGTATTTGATTTGCAATCGACTGTACACTTAGTATTTTAAGGAAACAAAGTTGTTCTGGATACTTCTCACATAGACCTATCTGGGATAATTTATTTTTTTTGAAAAATAATTAGATTTGTTATTTATTAAAATTAAATCACTTCAAATCACATAGTGTGCATATTTAATTCATAACAAATTCATTTTGCATCCGAAAATCCAAAAAATCATGGTAGACTAATTTTGCATATTTTCACATTCCATCGAAGTTATAGGAATTTTGGAGATCATTTGATTGAAATCTGCATTTTAATCTTTAAACTCTGTCAAAATTGCATTTTTATCATTAGTTGCATAAAAACTAGCAAAAACTCTGATTGGAAAACCATGCATTAAGTTGGATAAATTGAGTATTACATTGTTCCTTTACCTCCTTGAGTCGACTATGGGGCTTGTTCATATTAAATGAACACTTAGCCTCTCATTACTTAAATTGACTTAATTAATTATTCATGCAGTTAATTTTTGATTGATTCTTAAGTATCTGACTACAACATAAAAATGACGAATTAAAATAGGGTATTTTTGGATCGTCAAGATGATTGATCCTCTTCCTTGTATAATCGATCATGTATATCAAATCTTGATGATATCTTTCCAAAATTATTTCCAACATCTATATTTTTGAAAGCTCATTCTCATCATTATAAATAAGACCCTAGAGCCATTGTTGAGAATACATATTCCATGGCAAAAGATCTCTCTCAAAGCTCTATCCAAGGCTATCTCTATCTATATATACTTCATGATCACATCTCGATAGCTAGTCATCTACTCACTCGGTTTGAAATTCAATAATTTGTTACAATGTGCATTTTCTTAGCCTCATTATTTGCATTGTATATTTATTTTTAAGACTTTATAAATTGTTGTAATCTTTACATTACTTTTATATTGTAACCCTTGGTGTTAATTCCAATGTGTACAAAGGATTTCGTGTTTGATCAAAGTTGTGAGGAAAGGATTTGGTGTGTGTCCAAAGTATATGTAAACGGTTGAATTGTCTATGGGGAAATAACTCGAGATAGTGAAATAGTTGATTGACTCTGTCAATTGGGAAATCCTGAGGCCAGTGACTTAGGTTGTGGTTTTAACCAGTAGGGTTTTTATGTTAAAATTCTTATCTCTTGTAGTTGTTCTTATTTTATGGATTGATTGCTTATATTTGTGGTGGTTATTATGTGTTATATGTATTTATTGGCCGTAGAATTTTATTTATCTATCCAGAATAACTCATAAAAGAGATAGAGATTGTGGTGTCTTGATCTAAAATCACCTAATTCAAAAGAATGACATATTTAGTAAGTCTTCTATTTTATATCCCCCCAAAAAAGGTTATGATGTTTGTTCTTCTGATGCGGATGCAAATGTTAGTATCGATAAGCATATGGTTGAGGTTCATCTCATGTAGCTACATAATGGTCATTTATCTAATTTAGAAGAAGATGAATAAATTAACACAGATGGTGAGGAGGATGCATTGTGAATCGATGGAGGATGATGATGCCACTTTTCAAATATGTAATTCAACATTTGCATATACATTATCCATTGCAGAGGAAACCAGTGATATAGAATATTTGGGCATTTCTCCAGAAGTTGTTTCATAGAAGTACTCTTCATATGGGTTGTAAGTGATGAACGAGGAGATAGAATCTCTTTGTAAAAATTAGACATGGGATCTCATTCCTCTACCATGTGGACAAAAGGTTATTTATTGCGGATGGATCTACAAAAATATATACACGTGTATATGAAGCTACTAATGACAGATACAAGGCAAAGCTAGTTGCTAAAGGCTTAGCCAAGTTGAAGGAATTGATTACAATGATATCTTCAGACCTATTATAAAGTACATCTCCATCCGAGCTCCACTAGTGATTGTTACTATGAATGATCTAGAATCGGAGTAGTTAGGTGTGAAGACAACCTTCTTACATGGAGAACTTGAAGAGAAGTTTTACATGTGTCAACCTAAAGGCTTTGAGGTATAGGGAAAGGAAGCTCCGGTGTGCTTATTGAAGAAATCTTTTCATGGATTAAATAAATCCCCAAGACAGTTATACAAACGCTTCAACTTATTCATGATTGCATATGATTTAACGAAGAGCAGGTATGATATTTGTGTCAACTTTAGACACCTTGTTATCCTTCTTTTTTTATACTTCTTTATGTTGATGATATGTTAATAACATGTAGAAATAAATATGAATTAAATAGGTTGAAGGTCTGACTTGATGGATGATTCATTTTAGAGGATCTCACTATAGACAAGAAGATATTTGGCATGGAGATACATTGAGAATGCAATAATGGAAAGCTGTGTTTGAGCCAAAAGAGTTACATGCAAAAGATTTTGAAGCGTTTTGACATTTGGCATATGCCAAACCTAAAAAAATTCTACTTGTATGTAGAGTCATCTCTATGGATAAAGGTTGGGCACGTGTGTATTTCACGTGTTCTTTATATTAGTGTTGTTGGGAGTATTATACATGCCACGATATCCATTGACCTAGTCATCATCCAGACAGTTAGTGTTGCAAGTAGATACATGTCAAATCTAAGATAAGGTTATTGGCTTGTTTTGTAATGGGTTTTTGGATACCTACGAGGTTCCATGGGGTTATGTTTTGAGTTTAGAAAGAGTAATGATGGGTTAATTAACTTTATTCATGCTGACTATGCAGATGATTGTGATGAGAAGATCCATGACATGTTATATATTCATTGTTTGCATATGCGTAGTGTAATGGAAAGTATTTTATAGCATAGTATGATCCTATTTATCACAGAAGCAGAATACATTCAAGCAACTGAAGGAATAAAGGAGGTAATTTTGTTGAGAGGATTATTTAACAAGTTCAATCATAGCCAGAAGACAATTGTCATCTACTGTGATAGTACGAATGTATTATATATGACAATTAATCATATGAACCATGAAAGAAAAATGCACATTGATGTCTGCCACTTTATTGAAAAGTTGCCACAAAAGAAAACATCTAGATGAACAAGATTGCTACATTGGACAATCCATTATATATTATAACTAAGTCAATTCCACTAACCAAGTTCGCAACCTATGTGAATTTGGTTGGTCTATTTAGGATGTAAGAGCCATGTTTAGTAAAGTAATACAAGTTCGCAATTTCTACAAGGAGTTCAAGTCACAGTAGAATTTTGTTATATATGTCTTGAAACTTTGTAGCCTATTTTAGGATTGGAGTCCTATTAGGAGTTAATTCCTACGAGGATTTAGATTTGGATCTTATTTGTATTGGGATTATGAGGTTTCTCCTAGACTATAGTTTTTTCATCATCTTTTCAAAATTTATTTCAGAGAGGTAGCATCGCCACCAATATTATTTTAGGATTTTTTTTGTTCTTCCCATCATATTGGATTTGATCTCTTTAATCGTGGTCCCCCATCGGTAAGGATTTTTTTCACATTAATCGGTGTGCCTCATTGTGGATCGTTTCTTGTGTATTTGTTTGGATCATTCCTCAACAATACTAAACATGATTATTTCCGAAAAAAGAATGATATCATGCATGTCAAAGGACCATTTTGTCTTGGATGGATAGAGTAATGAAATTGTATCTTTTGTCTCCTTTGAAACGGATCCTACTATACAGTGAATCTCGATTAAGGGTCTCAATTTTCAAATGTAACGAAGAGAGAACCGAACTTTCAACTTTATAGTTTAATACGACTAACCGTGGAAGATTATGGATGTTTGTGTTTGAGACAAAAAGTCGGATCATACCTTCTTACTCACATTTGAAAAATAAGGCCCTTGAATGGGAATCGATGTATCATTGTTTTTTTTTGTAATTTAAAGACACTTTCATTTTTCTCATGTTGTTAATATAGCCCAGAAATAGATTTTCTAATTGGTGATGTTTGCACTTGTGTCCTTCTGAGTTTTCCTTTCACACTTATGCCCTTCAACTTTTTCATAGTTATACTTATACTCTTGTATTCTTACAAAATTCACAGTAGTGTTCTAGCACTATTACATGTGAGTCCCAATATTACATTACAGAGGAGCGATATTCTGATTTTTATTAGAATACAGAAGCACAAGTGCAATTGCAAAAAGAACAAGGAGCACAAGTGCAATTGCAAAAACTCGAAAGGACACAAGTGTTAAATTTCCTTGACTTTCATTTCCTTGTAGAAGACATACATCATCAACAACCCTGCAAGTTGATTAAGCATTCCCTTATTTCTAGTGACATTATTATGAGGCGACACGAGCAAAAAAACAAATCCATTAAAAACGACAACAAATTTTATGGTGTTGGAATAGTGTCAAGATGACAAGAATAACTACATTTAAAAATACCCAACGTTATTATGTGGATGTATCCGATATATTTTTAAATCGGAATAATATTAATAATAATGGAACGTGCCTTCGAAATATAATGATGTAGTGATCTTGTGGTCTTTTAGAAATATAATGATGTAGTGATCTTGTGGTTTTTCTCAGAAACTTCGGTCTGGGAATTAATATTTACTATATTTCGTTACAACTCCCAAATTTTGGATAATATCGAAGTTGGGACCTGGCATTTCAATATTTAACATTTTCGCCGCAACAAAATTGCCATTCGTAAACAATTTAGTATTTGTTGCTTGCTGTTGAATTTTTTATAGTGAATACTATTCATTATTTTATTCTTTTAATTGCACGATTTGTATTTATAGATATATTTAAAGCAATAAATATTATAAAATAAATTTCTATTCTTTTATTGCTAAATTAGCAATGATTTAGCGTCATTTTTTAATCATTTTGCAACGGATATTAAATTAATTAAGATTACGAAAACACAAAAAAGTAATTTTTTGTCATATGTATAACATTAGAAGATACGACAATGAATAATCAATTTCTTCTTTCCGAAAAACGATTTTATCGTAGTGTGTGTTTAGTTGAAATGATTAATATCGATCTTGCCACCCACGAAATCTGTCTAATCCATCATTTTGATGGGTAGAGTGTTTCGTTGTCTGATTAATTATTTGACATTGTTTTTATTATAACATGGGATTGATGGGGTTGCTTCATGGGTCAGTTAACATGGCTGTCCTGCCTCATTTTTGGGCCATTTTTTTTATATTATCATGTATAATCATCCCTATATCTCTTCTATATGTCATTCGAATTTCATCCAAAACAGAGACTTCTACGACCTCCATCCAGACAAAGTCGATTTAAAAAATCCTGCTATCGTTAAAAAAATGACGTATGGATGGAGGCCGTATGAGTCTCTGTTTCTAACGAACTTCGAATGACATATAGGAGGGATATAAGGATGAATATACATTGTGATATTTTTTCAAAAAAATAAAAAAATTTTGTGAAAAATAGGGGTGGAGGCAGCTATGTTGGCTGTCCCTAAGGGGCAGCCCCATTTTTCCCTTGTAACATATATAGTATGAAATCAAGCTTTTGATGACAATAATAACATGTACACAACCAAGCATCAATAATTAGTACTAATACATGTTATTTTAATGAGATTCCATGTATCAAATTGTTATAGTTTTTTTATGAGGGCCTTTTTATATTACCTCAACTTTAGGATTCTTTAATGTAATTCACCCAAGTATTTAATTCAACACGAACTAGAAAAATCAAACTTTTGACGTATCTTTCATGAAGTAAGATAATATATATCTTGAAGTCATCCTAAGACAGATATTTCCCATCAGTAGACTAATTCCAACAGAAAATTTCACACTCTAATCAATTGGTTGGTGATTAAATAATCCAAGTCTTTTTTTATTTTGATTTAGTCGTGATTAAGATTTTTTATTTGCGATAACGTGGAATGATTGTGTTTATGCCCCCAACATTATTCTCCGTCTTGATTAGGTCTACGACATCCTTTACTTTTAAAGATTTTCCAATTATGTTGTTGGAGGTGCAAATCTTGAATTCCAATCTATCCAAAGCTCAAAAAGCTGAACAAAGGTTACATTATTTTATAGTAATATTATGATCCTTTCCTTCACGTCAAAGGCTTTCGATGCATATTTCCATTTTGATTAAGAAAATGTGATAATTGGGGAATCACCTGCTAATCATTACAGCTAATTTTCCTGGAAAATAATATATTTAACCGGATAAAATTACACTTAAGATCCTAAAATATATCGCAAATTGAATTGACCTCAATTCGTTTTTTTCCATTTCTGACTTTTCATTTAATCCCAATTAGAAAACAAAAGTAAAGGTATTTTACACCGTGACCCCTGAAATCATGTCGAACTACATCACAACCCCTTATTCTTTGTAATTACATCAAGGCTTACACCACGAACATATGTGCTGGTGTCAATGGGTTATTGTACGTAGGGCTGGCTATTGAGTCACGGCTCGATAAGCCAAGCTCGGGTTCGGCTTGATAAGGGCTCGTGAACCCGGCTCATTAAGCTATTGAGCTGAGCCCGAGCTAGAATTTTGGGCTCGATAGCTTAACGAGACAAGCTCGAGCCGATCCTCGCTCAGCTCGATAATTCAATAAGGGGCTCGATAAGAAATATATATATTATTTATATATTTATATATAATACAAATAAAATAAAATTAGCCCTTTGCAATTTTCCATCCACTAACTTTGACCCTCCCACGAGTCACGAGGCATGATCCAATTCTCATATCCCATTCCCGCCCACACATTTGCCCCCTGCCCACGTATTAGAAAATTAGTATTTTTCTATAAGCAAATATAATGTTACAATATATATTATAATTAAGGTTTTATACATAATTTGGATAGTGGCCTACTGACAAGAAACATAGTCTTTGATAGAGCAGGTCTTGAATTCGAACCCACACAAAACACTTTTCCACCAAAAAGTACTCATTTTCCTTAACAAGCTCGACTTAGGCTCGACCCCAGACCGGGCTCGATAAGGAGCTCGGGCTCGACTCGAGCCTTATCGAGCCCGAGCCAGCTCGATAACGGCTCGCACTCATTGAGCCCGAGCCCAGTTGAACTTATCGATGTTGTGCTGCTATCACAGGGGCATTGATCCGATTGAAGTGGTTGCAGGGGTTGGAGTGTAACTAGATAAAAATTCAGGGTATAGCTGTAAATTCTAGAAATAAAATTTTCAAATCTCCTGAAATGGAGTGACATTCGGCTGTTGATGCCACGCCGAAAGAGGCAACTTTATCCAGAACATGAAATTGCAAAAAGGTGCCGAAGTTATCCATGGATGGATCATATCCAATTTAATGGCTACCCTCCAAAATTGGGAAAATCTCACGTCATATCAGAAGCTGTACCGAATCCTCCCACCTGACCTCAACATTCTCTATTTCTCTCGATTCGATTAAGCCTGAAATTATATTCGAGACCCTATAAAAGATGAACCACAGTACTTCATGTTCAAATTTCACGCATATTCGACGGAGTAATTTGCACAGCATTAAAAGACAAAAAAAAAGAAATCCCAAACAACACGTAACTACGAAGATACCCCTACTGATGTCGTAATTAATCGCACGGCATACAATAATTTCCAGTAGGGATAGAGTAATTACAAGGATAACATGGGTGACTGTATAATTACACTGTTTTACAGGTGTATGCACCAAAAAAGCCCTTTGAAATATTAAGCACTGCCCCTCCCGAAAGCATATATATTTCTCCACCTAACAAATTGATATTTCTCCAGAAAAGGAAGCATCAGCTCATGTTCTCCCGTTGCTACTCCATTATCCCCGACCTCACTCCCCATCACGTCCTCCAGAACCGGGATAGCACTATCCCCGTTGTCCCCACCCATGTCCTCCTCCTCCATCACCACCGCGAGTCCCTCCACCCCTGGTAAGCTCAAGCTGATGGACACCGCCAAGTCCCCCTTTCACCACCTCCAGCGCCGCCGCTCCCCCCTTTCCCTCCTCCTCCTCCTCCTCCTTATCCCCTTCCTCCTCCTTCTCCTCCTCCGCCTTTCGCCCTCCCCGGCGCCTTCTTCCCCCGTCCGCCCCCATCTCGACCGCCGCTCCCTCCACTCCTCCTCCTGGGGCGGCCCCTCCTGGGAGAAGCTCGTCCGTTCCTCCGCCCGCCGCCGCCACCCCTCCTCAATCTCTGTCCTCGTCACCGGCGCCGCCGGCTTCGTCGGCTCTCACTGCTCCCTCGCCCTCCGCCGCCGCGGCGATGCCGTACTCGGCCTCGACTCCTTCAATTCCTACTACGACCCCTCTCTCAAGCGCGCCCGCCAGTCCCTCCTCCAGCGCCACGGCGTATTCGTCGTGGAAGGCGACATCAACGACGCCGCCCTCCTCCGCAAGCTCTTCGACGTAGTCCCCTTCACCCACGTCCTCCACCTCGCCGCGCAGGCTGGCGTCCGCTACGCCATCCAGAACCCCCTCTCCTACGTCCACTCCAACGTCGCCGGCCTTGTGTCACTCCTCGAAGCCGCCCGCTCCGCCTCCCCGCAGCCTGCGATCGTATGGGCATCCTCATCATCCGTCTACGGGCTCAATTCGAAGGTCCCTTTCGCAGAAACTGACCGCACCGATCGCCCCGCGAGCCTTTACGCCGCTACGAAGAAGGCTGACGAGGAGATCGCGCACGTTTACAATCACATCTATGGTTTGTCAATCACCGGACTGCGATTCTTCACGGTTTACGGTCCATGGGGGCGCCCGGACATGGCCTACTTCTTCTTCACTAAGGATATGCTCCGCCGGAAACCAATTACGATCTTTGAAGGGCCTGAGCACGCAACTGTGGCGCGTGACTTCACATACATTGACGATGTGGTGGACGGGTGCCTTCGGGCGATCGATACGGCTGAGAAGAGTACAGGGACGGGCGGGAAGAAGCGTGGTCCTGCCCAATTGAGGGTGTTCAATTTGGGGAACACTTCGCCCGTGCCGGTCAGTGAGCTTGTAGCAATACTCGAGAAGCTGCTCAAGGTGAAGGTGAATAAGAAGGTGGTAAGGATGCCCAGAAATGGGGATGTGCCATATACACACGCCAACATTAGCTCTGCACAGCGTGAGCTCGGGTACCGCCCGAAGACAGATTTGCAGACTGGTCTCAAGAAGTTTGTAAATTGGTACCTTCAGTATTACAGTTCTGATACTTTGAAGAAGAAGGGTCGCGGCGGCGGCAGCAGCAGCAGCTGATAAGAAGATGTTATTGTGTGGATTTTCAAACATAGTTGGTTTTTTATGCTTGTTCTTCAATTGATTCGAAGTCTTACAGTGATTTTTGGCGCTTCTCGAGTCCCTTCAAGCAACTGGGGGAGCGAGAGGGGAAGATTTGAATCTTGATGAAGTTTACAATGTGGTACTGATTCAGGATGTTTTGTGGTGAAGTTGAACTCTCTCTGCTCATAACACGAAGGAGCACGTGCTGCACAGTTCTTGTTCCATCTTGACAACATGTTCCCCGCTATGTTCATATGTGTGATTACTTGTCTTGAGTTTGATTTTGAACTCTAATTCGCGAGAAACAATAAAGGCAATTGACTTCGGTGTAGTTTCTTGATTTGTTCAAAATTGGGATCGCTGGAATGTATGTTGTCTTTCATCTGCGAATTATTCAAAATGTGGATCATTGGAATGTTGTAACTTATAGGCAACTTTTTTATGTTTATTTTCTTTCATTGTTGTCTAAATAACCTCCTGTTAAGACTATAATTGATGTTCTTCCATCAGCATGTCTATGATGGTTGCTTATTTTGCTCACTAACAATAGGTTCCCGGTCATTTCATCTGTGTTGTATGGTTTTCTTGCCTTTGCAGAACGTAAGAAGCTTGGATTACCCAGAGAATCGTGAAATCGAGGCTGCTTAATTGGTTTTGGCGATTAAAGAGCATCGTGGATTCTTCGGTTTATTGGTCGACTGCTCACAGGTATTGAGAAACGTGGAGTGCTAAACCCTAAAACCCTAGTTCAATAGTTGAAGTGTGATTTTCATAATGGGTTTTAATGGCTTTGTCCATCGTCATAATTTACCTGCAAAAGAGAAGTCTCTGTTCTGTTATTCAGTCTTTATATTGTTAAGCTAGTAAAATCATGTAGTTAACCAGGGATTTACCTTTTTCTAAGCTATTGTCTTTGGATGCTCTCTCGCTTACCAATATCGCCTTTTTTGTATTGAGACTATCAATTCTTGAATGTCATTCTCAGTTGGGATCTCATCCATATTCAGAAAATACCGGATGCATATTATGTTTATGCGGTTTGCAAGAACCAAGAAAACTGGAAGTCTATGCGGTTTGCAGAACTAAGAAAACTGGAAGTCTATGCGGTTTGCAAGAACAATCTAAAGCTGTTTTTCTGCAAACCCCATTTTGTGTACTTTATCGGTTTATCCGATTGGTTTAGTTCGTTCCATATTATCTGCGTACTTAAGTTTATGACTGGAGGTAGTTAACATATATAGTTATTGATCCTTTCTTCGCAATTATAGTTGCTCGAGGTTTGAAATTGCCCAGAGAAAGTAACATGTACTTCTGTTTATCCAATTTACCAAAACTTAGCCTTTCGTTATGAAGCATACATGATTGATAACATCCAAACAAATCTGTCGAAGGTTGTTTTGGGGCTTACATCTAGCATTTTTTTACTTGATCAAAACGAAAATCGTATATACTGAGAAACAATATTCTCCTAAATAAATTATGAACAGTTTAAGCTGACCTATATTTGGAAGAATGGCTTCTGAAATAAACCTCATACTGGCAAGTTTCTGTATTCAAATATGGGAATCATGATCCATGTAATGCGTGTCCTAATTGGAAGAGGCTTGACTACAGAGAGCAAAGGAGAACTTGGTCTTCCCATATGGTAGCGAATGCACATGTTGATCGAAATATCTATGGATATCTGGATGATATTTGTAATCATATCCGTTTAAAATGGATGGAGATAATGTTTCAAACACGTATAGAATGCATAATGGAAATGGATCGAAAATGGACATTTCCATTTCCATTCCATATATGTTTGTCGATTAAAGTTGACATGATGGATATCTAAATGAAAAAATATATTTTAAATATATTTATTCTAAATGATTCGTAGGGGTCAGTCGGTTGGAGGATCTTTCTTTGCGGAATAAGTGTTCTTAGTGCATTTCATATCTAAACTCTTTTAGATAGGTCCTATAAAAGGAAAAATAATGTTGATGACACGTTTTTAATCATTAATCAACTAGTCGAACTTTGAATTAAGTCGTCTGGTTTTCCTCATCATAAGATATCATAGATGAGAATCTTTCAGAGTTATTTTTGAGTTTCCATCATAGTATATTTGAAGAAATATATCATCTTGAATGAGTAATAAGATGTGAGTCTGATAGATACTAGCTTACTACTTTCATGCAAACATGACTAAACTCGCGTAAAATCAAATATTCGTGCAGTTTATATTATCAAAATAGAATGATTAACTAGAGAACTGACAATCTCTCTCTTTTGATAATTATGACGAACACATATTTTCCAAAATAGGCAAGGTGATTTTGTAAAACTTATCGTGTCCGTTTACTATCAATTTTGAGAATACTGTGTATCGAAAAAGATACAAAAATTATATCATTTTGTTTAAAAGGTGAGAAGAGGAATATACACGTATACTTAATTTTAAGATTTGGAATAAAATTTTGACACTCATTGCTCAAAGCCCCGTTACGACTGATCATGTAGTTTATATGATCAATCAGGCTACTCGACAGGTCCAATGATCGATTGATCAGATTGATCAATCAGGTCAAACGATTGATCGATCAAGTCAATTGACAGATCTATCAGAGTTGATCGATCATCTAAAATGTAATGATCGATCAACCCTGATCTGTTGGACGTGGATGATGGTTTAAATTGAATTTTTGAAATCTAAAAATACTAAACATGCATAAGGATCTATAAGATGTAATAAATAAATGTAAATATGTGTACATTGGATATACCTAATGGGAAATGGATCCAGAGCTTGCAAATGAATGAAAGAAAATCACGTGATGAGTATCATGAGGGAGATCATCATATTTTGTATGTAGCTTGTGATTTAATCGTGGTTGTTTCCCGTGGATGGATTTTCCCACGCGGACTTCACCTTACACATGGATGTATTTCCAATCCTTCGAGGGTAGTTGGAGTTAATAACCGCAAAGGATGGATTTGCATTCTTGGATCCTCGAGTAGAAACCTAAATGACATTGACCACATGCCGCATTGACTAGGTGACATGTAGTACTTGGTGATAATGTGTTTCGAGAGCCCGCTCAACGAAGCAGGATGTAAGTTATGTGGTTGGTAGTCTAAATTTTCATATATAGAAATAGTATACGAGGTTGTTTAGTGTTGGCCACACTAATTTGTCTCCCCTATTATTAGCCCTATAAGGGAAGTTTCGAAAAATGGTTAGCAAAGGAGGAAATATACTTAAATGACTTGGATAGTTCGTGATAGTTTACACGTGAGTGGTTGTTTAGACTCGCTTGTCGGACTTGTTTCTTGTGTCTCGGTTGAGTTTTCCTTGTAGAGGCTGCTTGTGTGAGAATATGTGTAAATTGAAGAGTGCTTGTTCACCTTGTTCTTTTCTCATTTACACTAGTGGCTAGGGGCTGTTTGGTTGGTGGGTTGGGTTGGAGTAGACCGGTGTATCCCTTCTTTCAACCCTTCCAATTCTCCTCACAGTTTACTATTCACAGGGGTAATCCAACCCAACCCAACCCAACAACCAAACATGTCCCTAGTGTTATAGTTGTACTGCACAATTGCTCATAGTGTACCCTTTTTTTATTGTCCCAACAGGTATTTAGAAGATTTTATGGTAGTAGCAGTTGAGTGACGTGGAGCTTTACTGTAGTTTATGCACCGGACAAGGCGCATGTTTTATAGCTCATTCTTGTATGATTACTTTCACTTTTATTTTGTTTTTCTTTTGAGGAAAATTTTCCAATGTGTGTATTTTTGTTAGTCAATGGTATCATGTAATTTTATATTTATCCTTGGACATGACCATATTTGTATTGCATGTGGAATGAAATTGGAAAAAGAATGTGGCATTTAGATAAACATTACTTTGCATATAGTCCTAGTTGCATTTTGTATTTTGAATGTGAATCTAATGTGAGTGAGATGGTTTGTTGAGTATGGTTTGCTGAGTATCGGGTTCTAAGAATGTCACACAAACTTAATCGAATTACATAATTTGATACAAAACTCGCAAATAGAAATGCTAGACTTCTTCAATATCATCATCTTTGGAAACCCCCAATTTCTAGTGTGTCAAGTGATCAAAGTAGAGGATTTGACATCAAGAGGAAATGGCTCCATCTCTTCAAGATAGAAGTTGTAATACATCGTGCTGCCTTAGGATGTGCACGATGAGAATTGTGAACAGCGGGCGAGAAAAGTTAACATTGATCATCAATTGGAGCACAACTTTCCTCTCCTTGGCAAACAGAGAATCGAAGTTCTTATTAACAAATTAAAATTACCATCGTGGATTTAGAAACAACATGCTTTCTTCTTCTTATTACCATCAAAGATTTAGACATGCACGCTTGTTCTTATTATCAATTAAAAATTAAAGATAAACACTATCCAAAAACTAAAGAGTAAGAAAAGATTTAGTGTCGACATGCATGCTTGTTTTGATCAAGCTTGAGGTTGTTGAGATCTTCATGGAGTTCCGGTACATTCCTTGTTGATGGTGTCATTTGTTGACCATCCCATCATACAAGTTCTTGAAATTGGACTCAAAATCTCCTTCTACCCGTTGCGGTGTCCACTCAAGAGGTTACTCAAAGCTTCCGTCAAGAGTGAGAGCTTCATTCGTTGTTCTTATTGCTTTCCATTCTTCTTCTTCGAAGCTTTCTTCTACGATAACTAAGCATCTAAAACAATGTTGATATATAATTGGGGATCTTGTTTGTGCCTTAACAAATAGTTCACCAATTTTTTGTTCTTTAGGGTGGTTCTTGTTTGAAATCTATTCTTTAGGTAAGTTATGTAAATTTATATCTTTTGTGTTGCTAGTGCTAAGAAATAAATGAAGTGTAACACAACAGAAGGCTCACGATAAGCGGGGGTCAAGTGAAAGTGAGAAAAGAAGGGTGTCAAAATGCGCAAGTACGCGGGACTTTGATCTTTGAACCTAAGCAAAGCAAATAAACACCAAACAAAATTAGATTCACCAACTCAACCCAATGTGAAGCCGTAAGAGTTCAGCTATTTTTATCTTTTCAATTTTAGGATTTTTTATTCAGCCAAAAAGTTGTCATGAGTACTTATCGGTTAGCCCTAGAGGAGAGTGTGTTCTGCCAGGAAAGTATCTTCGTACTTGTTCCACCTCTTTTGTATCCTGTGATATGTACTTTTTGAGATCCTTAGTACCAATCCCGGGTGGCTACTCAGCCAAAGAAAAGAAAGGGGAAGCCAACAGGCGAAACCACTACTTCCATCGCAAGTGAGGTACTTGAACACAAACCGATGAAACAGACACACCCATGAGGGTATGGCCTAGGCTCAATACTTCAGACCAATTTGGGTGCTCCACACAAGGCAGGAACACCATCGTTGACAAGGCCCTACTCGATCATGTACGATAGAAGCATCAATACTTCGTCGGTCCTAGGTGGTAATTGAGGTAGACACAAATCATATTTTTTGCTCTATTCCTTAAGGGTTGTGCCTCACTCTGTTTCAAATGTACATGAATACAATGTAAGCTTTGTGAAACCCAAACAATGATGTTCATACGAATTTTATTTTAGGTCAAAGTGCAATTAACAATCCCCTTATTTTAATTTCTGGTTTTCAGTTTTTTTGTGTATTTTCAATATCAAAAGACTGATGATTTTTTGGATTTTCTTTAATTACTATGTGATCCAAAACAGGGTATATATCAGAAAAGCAATGCAATCGGATACGATGATGAAAATCTACCCTCGTATCAAACGATGCGTGAAAATATAGAATACTTACAATGCTTCACAGCTCTCTCCATGCAGAATGCAAAATAGGAATTTGTAAACCAAATATATATGCTGATATGCTCACAAAGAAATAATATTAAATAGGATTTGTTATTAACTAGAAGAACCAAATTCTAAACACAAGAAGAAAAACCTAGAGTCTGATCTTGGAGGGTCCTCAATACCCACCATAGTATGTCCCACAAGAGTTGTATGGGACCTCTCACGGGGTGTGGTTTTAAGTCAAGTATTCAACAATTAATTTTGATCTAAGTCCAAACGTATAATCTATACGTACATGCAACATATTAGAGGTTTGTCCTTAGACTATCGATCAGGAAATCCTACAAAATTAAGGGCTCATTACACAAAACAAATAAAAATAAAGTGAAAAATTCAAAATGCAGGAAACAAAGAAAAGAAAAGCGATAAAATCACAAAAAATCCGCCGAGCTCTCAAATGAACAAACACTTGAAAATTAAGCCCGAGTGTCCAAGTCAATGTCCACCTGTATTATTACAAATTAATTGAGCAAAATTAAAAGTCACTTTCTCACAAAAAAATAAAAAAAGGCTATACTAAATTTTCATCTTTCTCTCTCTAGCTCTCTCTTCTTGATCCACAAGTAGAAGGACCAAGTCTTCTTGATTCGGTGCTCCAACCACCTAGTCGGTCACCATCATCTCGAAGTCCCTCATAAGAAAAAAATAATAGAAAGCATTAGCACAATAAACAAGTATATAAAATAAAAGAGAAATAGCAAAGAAAAATAATGGAATAAAATGAACTCAAAAATATATCCTATTTGTTGCTCCCAGGAAACGGTGCCATTTGGAAGAGAGAGAATTCATAGGAGAGTCTTGTGGTCACACGAGGCGGACCATAGTCGATGTGTTGACTTCTCCAAAGGGCATCGGCTAATTTCAACAATCAACCCACAATATAAATATAAAGCAACAAAAGAAAATGATATGGATCAAAATTTATTATATCTCTACAATAGATTGTGTATAGTGGCGAGTACAGTAGGGTGTCAAACACAGGGAGAACAGCGAAAGACAAAAAAATTGACTAAAAAGGATAACACTTTTATTTGGATTTTTTAGGGGTTTTGAATTTTTGTGGGTTTTCTATTGTTTAATTTTTTGAAATTTTTATTTTTATATTTTTTATTTGTTTTAAATTTTGGAATTTTATTTTTTTTTGAATTTTCTTATTTAACCTGTGTAATAATTATAGAAAATAATATAAGTAGCTATATGTATATTGATAGATTTCATATTTATAAATATAGATATAAAAACTCAAAACTCATGAAATGAAATATTTTTGTATTTTTTAAGCTTTTCTCTGTTTTTAGAATTTTTCTTATTTTTTTACTATTTTTTCATATTTTTAGCTGAATTAAAAAGTCAAAATAGTGACTAGAATAAATAAGCCAAATTATTTTGGAATTTAAAAATAGATAAAAGACTTAGAATTTTCCAAAATAATTTTTAATATATAGTAAATTTAATAGACAAAATTTAGGAATAGAAAAAAATATTTTTTAGATTTTTATAGAATTTTTAAATTTTTATATTTGGAGCTTTCTAATTTTAGTGTTTTCTTTTTCTATTTTTAAGGATTTTTAGTATGTAGATGCATAATGGTATAATAAAAAATATATATTTTTTGGAATTTTTCAAAACATTTTTGTATTTTTTATTTTTAAGCTAGATAGAAAAAATAGCTTTGTTTTTATTTTTAATAAATGAGAAAATAGGATAAAATACCTTATTAAAAATATGTGTAATAGAATAATATATAAGTATTTATCCTACTTTTTTACAAAATTTTGAATCACAAGATCTATTTTTTAAAAAAAATAAAATCAATAAAAAGAAAATGTAGTCTAGTAAGGGTATTTATGTAAATACTTTAAGTTCTAGTACTGTTTCTAAACATCACAAAGAAGTACATGGCTAAATGCAAAAAATTCCGAAATATTTCCAATAATATATACCCAAAGGGTATTTTATCAATGAATACAAAATTCGGTGGCCCAGATGCAAAATTACCATAAAACATTAAACTAATATTTCAAAAACATGGACTAAAATGAAATACAAAATATCCAAGGGCCCGGATGCAAAATATCTAATCCCCACACGTGTACAAGAATGTGGGATGATGTGGATTGGACCTAAGCGCAAATATTAAAAGTACCGAAGGATAAATGCGATATATCCAAAATATTTTACGCTATACACAAAAGGTTATGGACTAAATATAAAGTACAAAATGCAGGGGGGTACATGGCAAAATTACCCCCGCGAGCGCGATCCAACAATGCCTGGCTTAATTTGTCACGCCTCACCTATCAGACAACCAGTATCGATTCGCCTTTGGGTGGCCGAGATTAGGTCTCGGCTATTGATTGTGTGGCTAGGAGATGAATATGGTGAGAAGGCTCGCAGGAACTTACGATTTTGTTTTTTAACAAAACAAAAGCGAATTTGACTGGAATTTAAACCTAATATACTCTATTATTATGCCTAGGAATAAAAAATGCAAGAAATAAATGCTCGCCTACTGGAGGAGCTAGGAGGGGAGCTCACAACAGAGCTGGCCGGTGGAGCTTAGATCTTCAACCTCAGGTCCTCTTCCTCTATGCCAAAGATGTCCTCAGTGTCCTCTTGTCACTGGGATGTTTCACAGCACAAGATTCAGAATTTCGAGCGGTTATGGGAGATCAAAATTCAAATGAGGTCCGACTAAGGTATATGTACAGATCAAGGTTGGCTTGAAGATTGTGCTTGATTCAAAAGCTCGTCGATTGAGAAGATGATTGGGCGTGAAAGTCCATTGATCAAGGGACAAAAGTCAAGAAGAATTCGATTAAAAATAATGAAAGAATCAAAGGGGAAATTAAGGGAGAGGAGGGTGTAGGTCTGTCAGACGCGGACCTTTGGGAGGGGTGAGCAGTTGATCGAGGTTAACATGGACTTACTCCCCATTGGTCCAAGTCGACCACTAAAAAGACAAAATCAGGGAAAATCCCTTATTAATTCGATTTCAATTATCAAATAATTTTATTAATTTTTAGTTATGAAAAATGTTTATTATTTTATGTAGTATTTTATTACGGTATTTATTTATTTTTACAACTTAATTTATTATAGGCTACTTTTTACAAGTATAATTATAGGTATAATGACATATGTTTTGAATATATTATTTTTAATTTCTATTTTAAATGTTATTATTTTATATAATTATTTTATATATTTATAACTTATTTAAATATACACAAATATATTATTATTTATTTTTTTTGAATTTATTTGTATACTTAATTGATTATAAGTATTTAATATATATGTATAAGCATATAGAGGAGTGATCCTATGAGAGCAAAAAAATGTGAGAGCATGAGAGCATGCATTCTGGACCACATGATCCTGTCTTCTCTCTCCTGATCTTCTTTCTCCTGGTTGAATCATGTGGTCCAGAATGCATGCTCTCATAAATTTTGGCTCTCATAGGATAACTCCTCTAAGTATATATAATTCATCTATGTATTTTTTTGTATCTTAATTTACTTTAATGTTTTTTAATGGTTTTATTTTATTTTATATATTCACATATGTTATAAATAATATTTACAAAATTATAAAAATATAAAATCACTAAAATCATATAGGATAAATAAAATGAATATTTTATTCTTATATATTATACAATATGGGTCCAAAATCTATTTTTTGCATCTTAACTCCAAATTAAATGAAACCATCTTCATTAAATAGGTAATAAAAAGTTATATATAATTAAAGTGATTATGATGAATTTTAAGTTCATATGGAGGAGATACAGGTCTGGGAAGTTTGGGTTTTGGAATTGTATTCTAAGTGTAGAAAGCACAATATGCATTATTTTTGTTTGAAATAAATTTTGTATTTTTCTATATAATTTTATCTACAAATTTCATGTTTTAAAGTTTATTGATTTGATGTATAAATAATAAAGAAAAAAATAGCTCCCAAAACTCAATTATTTAACAAAATAATTTGGACTTTTTATTGTATTTTTGGCCCTTATCTCTCCTTACTTTATTCCCTGTCGACCCAATCATCATAATGCCTAGGTCTCAGGATTAGGTCATTCAATAATTTTGGTATTTTATTTCTTTTTCTTTTCTTTTCTTTATTCTTTTATTTTAGCGTTAATTATAGTATTTTATACAATATTTACACAAATAAAATAATAGATGTTAATTTATGCACAATAATGATAAATACAAGCATTTATCCAGGGTTTAAAGGCCAAAATGAAAGAATAAATGTGACGAAATTGAAATTCATCAACTACATATTGGACTTGGGCCCAACTAGAGCCCTTGACCATATTCCAAATGTTTAAGCCCATTTTGACTAGTAATAGCCCCTAATACTTATAACCTACTACCACACATTGTGATTGCTATATGTGTACTATGCTTCGGTTTCTAAAATCACCCCTGCTTATATTCACATTATCCTCATTGCGTAATGGCCCATGACTTATTCTCGGTAATAGTTATAGATTCACCTACTAGGTAGTACTTTCCTCCTAACACTGTGGTAGGAGTCACAGTTCAAAATCCTGCTATCGATTTTGACCTGTGCAACGTTAGCTAACCGTAGCTAATCAGCCTCCCCGAGTAGAACAATCACGAACACGCTCCGACTCTTCTCGTACTACTACTTGTTCACGCATCGATGCTCAAACAGAAGCACAAGCACAACTCTATGGATCACTCCGAAATTCTCTCAAGAACATGCTAAAAAATACAACCACACGGTCATACAAAGATAGGCACAAAGTTTCTTTTCTTATTATAAGGGGAGATTCGCTCAGGAGTAGAGTATTGACACTCTACACTTGTGTGTAATTGTCACGGGGTCAAAATCCCGCTATCGATTTCAACTTGTGCAGCGTTAGCTAACCCATAGCTAACCAGCCTCCCCGAGTAGAACGGTCACGTACATGCTCCAACTCTTCTCATACTATTGCTTTCTCATGCATCTATGTTCAAACACAAGCACAAGCACAACTCTATGGATCGCTCAGGAACACTCTCAAGAACATGCTCAAGAATGCTCAAGAACGCAACCACACGGTCATACAAAGATAGGCACAAAGTTTCTTTTCTTATTATAAGGGGAGATTCGCTCTAGAGTGGAGTGTTGACACTCTACACTTGGGTATAATTGTCACAGGGTCAAAATCCCGCTTTCAATTTCAACCAGTGTGGCGTTAGCTAACCCATAGCTAACCAGCCTCCACGAGTAGAATGGTCACGAATACGCTCCACCTCTTTTCGCACTCCTGCTTGCTCATGCACCGAGGCTCAAACACAAGCATAATCATGGTCTATGATCACTTAGGAACACTCTTAAGAACACGCTCAAGAATGCTCAAGAATGCAACCACACGATCACATAAAGACAGGCACAAAGCATCTTCTTTTATTAGGGGGAGACTCACTCTGAAGTGGAGTGTTGACACTGCACATGTGTGTACACTATATATTTACAAATAAGCCGTCACCCCTCCTTTTATACAAGACTCAAGGCAACCCAAGGGACACTCATTATTACATTTATAATAATGACAACAACCTTTCGCGTTCCACACTAACTCTTCGTCTTCTTGTCTCTTCGACTCCCTCGTTGTCCTTTCGTCTTCTCGCACAGTTGATGCCACATCAACTATCCAGTCATCAGCGCACTCGTGCTCCAATGTCTTGCAGATGTAGCTTTACCATAATTCATCGAGTACCACCAAACACTCGATTTTGTGCCAAAGGAAACTTGCGGTCACCTGCGGTAAACCCTTCCTTAGCATTATGCGTTCTTGGGGGAAGTCCTCCAAAACTTTGCTATTGTGGACTCCAAACCACTCTGTACATTTACTATCGAGCATGCTCGATAACGCTCGTACTCAACTCTTGCAACGCTACATGCCTCCTTGGATCGCCATGCATCAGTACTGATATCGTGCGCCTTTATGCGTACATATGTGTGATTGTACTGCATTGCTCCTCAATGCATACTACTTCACTGTATATTGTCCTTCTACACTCGCGTACGTATCAGCTGCACGCATCCATTCTCGTGTCCTGCACTGTTGTCTGTACTTGTTGTGCTTGCTACTACAAGCTCCACGACACTCTGCTACCGATCCAGTGTCATGTGTAACGCTTCTCTATTGTCAAGTACGATTAAGCCTCCAGACTCTCGTGGATAACCTCCAAAATACCCTTGTATTAAAGACTCCTCTTAAAGTCAGCTCCATCGATCATTCTCGAGCATCCGCTACTGCGTCTACAAGATCATTCTCGATCACGGATTTTGGGAGTGTGACAAATCTCCCCCACCTGAAGAATCGATTGTCCTCAACTGATCATGCCTTCTTTAGTTGGTGTCCTATCATGATCCTCCATCTACTATGCACCTTCTGATGCTACTTAATTGGACGGGCGGTGCACGTTTGCACCGCCTCCCTTCCTGCAATTGTTCTTCTCACGAACAAACGCATTTCGCCATGAGTTGGCCTTCACCATGAGAAATGGAGCTTCCTTGTCAGCACTCGTTCTCGATGTATCCCTCCTGGATACAACATCATCGCTGGTGTGTGGTAGCTACAGCTCCACATGTGGAGTACTCACCTCCATGCTTGCTCGTTGTCAATCCCGATCGTTCCTTGTGGGCGTACCCATATCATGGGAAATGAGCACCTCCTGCACTCTGAGCATCTTCGATACCTTGCCTCCTGTAAGATCATTGATGGTGTGGTTCGTCACCACTCCAGTCCCATGGACGTGTAGCTTCTTGTTCATGTTGCATTAACCTCATGAGCTCTGCATCAGCTTCTCATGCACGTATGTTCTCATATCTGCGACTTCGGCTATGTGGTTCCATCACACACATTGAGGCTCAAAATGCACATTCGCACTTATGTGCTTCATTGGTTGAGCCTTGGCACCTCCAAAGATCTCCCTCGCTCCACTGAATTTGAAGCTCTAACTCGAAATGTTGTGAGGAGTACCTTGCGCATAGCATCGATTAATCCCAAGCGTACCTCACATTCTTCTTCCTTCTAGTCCGTACGAAGAGAGTTCAGCTTCTCCTTCTTTGGGTACTCCCATGCTCAATGCGTTCTGTCACATATGAAGCATCCCTTGCTCCTAGGTTGCCCCCTCTTCTTGGAGTACTCTCTTTCCTCCATCGGTGGCTCCTAGGCAACTCCTTTGCCTTTGTCCTTCGACCATACCTTAAGCTCACTGGTGAACTCCTTCTCTTCAGCATTATATCCTAGTTAGGCACCGTAGTTGACCAACTCATCTGCCACCATAATAGCTAAATTTAGGTCCTTCACGCCCTACCTCCGCAGTTCAGCTTGTGACCATCTTTGCAACCCGATCGTGAAGTTGAACAATTTGTCCTACCTTGACATCCCCTTGATGTCCAGCAGCAAAGACATGAACTACTTCACGTATTCATGAATGGTGCCTATCTGCTTCAAGTATCGAAGATCTTCCCGTACGACCCAAGCAATATTCTTCGGCAAGAACTGCACCTTCAGTTCCGTGACTAAATCATCCTAGTTGGATATCCTTGGTCTTGCATCGTCTGCTGCATGGTTTCTCCACCATAAATTGCACCGCTCGACTTGTACATCGATGCTACGCCAACCTTCTCAGCTTTCCTCATCTTGGTCGCTTCGAAGTAAACTTCCATATCCCATATGAAGTTCTCCAAATCCTTTGCACTCTACATACCTGTGA
This sequence comes from Ottelia alismoides, assembly GCA_037367405.1. Lineage (NCBI taxonomy): Eukaryota > Viridiplantae > Streptophyta > Magnoliopsida > Alismatales > Hydrocharitaceae > Ottelia > Ottelia alismoides. The sequence goes on along the minus strand of JAZKJV010008855.1, from coordinate 637,125 downwards.
AGGGTTTGGGTCCGGGTACCTTGCATCGTTGCATCTCCATGGAGCTCCCATCGCCTTCTTGTAAGGGAGATCTCACTACGTAGATCATCCATCATCGTGTTGAATACCTCCAGTTTGTCCTCTAAGGAATTTATCAGCTTCGCCGAGCATTGGGTCTCGTCTCCAACATCCGATCCCTTTGATGAATGATCCTCTAGGCATGCGATGCGGCGGGCATGAGTCCCAATGGTGGACTCTACTTTTTCCATCACTTACTCCAGTGTTGCCATACACTCGGTGACACCCACCATCTTTATTCTGTTGATTGAAGATATACTTGCACTGATAAGTATCATTTTCTCCCATGAATCGACTGCATCACCAGTCGCTCCTAGCTTTTCTCATTTTCTTAGCATCGACCAAGCTCTGATACCAATTGTCATAGGGTCAAAGTTCAGCTATCAATTTCAACCTATGCAGCGTTAGCTAACCCGTAGCTAATAAGTCTCAATGAGTAGAACGACCATGTACACGCTCAGACTCTTCTCATACTTATGCTTGCTCACCTACCAACGTTCAAACACAAGCACAAGCACAACTCTAGGAATCACTCAAGAACACTCTAAAGAACACGCTCAAGAACAAAACCACATGATCACACAAAGACAGGACAAAGCTTCTTCTCTTATTAGAAGGGGAGACTCGCTCTGGAGTAGAGTGTTGATACTATACATTTGTGTGTACACTGTGTGTTTACAAATGAGCCACCACCCCTCCTTTTATACAAGACTCAAGGCAACCCAAGGGACACTTATTATTACATTTACAATAATGACAATAAAGACACAAGTGATCCTTCGAGTTCTTCGATAACCCTTCACATTCCGCGACAACTCTTTGTATTCGTGTATTTTTGACTCCCTCGTTGTCCATTCATCTTCTCGCACGATTGATGCCACATCAACCACCCAGTCATCAGCACACTCGTGCTCCAATGCCTTGCTGATGCAACTTTGCCGTAATTCACTGAGTGCCACCGAACACTCATTCTTGTGTCGAAGGGAACCCGCGACAATCAGACCCTCATGCGGTAAACCCTTCCTTAGCATTCTGTGTGCTAAGGGGAAGTCCTACAGAACTTCGCTATTGTGGCCTCCAGATCACTCTCGTACATGTACTATCGAGCATGCTCGACAATGCTCATACTCAATGCCTGCAATGCTCCATGCCTCCTTGGGTCACCACGCATCAATACTGATACCATGCACCTTCATGCATACGCATGTGTGACCGTACTGCATTGCTCCTTAATACATATTGTTTCACTGCATACCTCCATTCTACGCTCGTGTATGTATCTATTGTGTGCATCCACATTCATGTCCTGCACTATTGTTTGTGCTCGCATTGTTACAAGCTCCACGACACTTTACTACCAAGCCAGTGTCATGTGTGACGCTTCTCCATTGTCACGTACGGTTGAGCCCCCAAACTCTCGTGGATAACCTCCAAAATACCTATGTATTCAAGACTCCTAAAGTCATCTCCATCGATCATTCTCGAGCATCTGCTACTATGTCTGCATGATCATTCTCGATCACGAATTTTGGGGATGTGACAATAGGAGTGGCTCCACCTCTTGGATAGCCCTTTCTTCTATTAGAGGGAATCTTCTCTGATACTATCTATAATGTTATGGACCCTAAGCCTTGCCAGTTATTGGGTATTACTAACGTAGACAACCTATTGGGCTAGGGCCCAACTAAAACCCTCGACTGCAGCCCAAAAGACTCAAGTCCGGGTTGTTTATTAGTATCCCCAGCTACTTATAAGCTACTACCGCACTCTATGATTATTAGATGTGGTACTATGTTTGAGGGTTCTACAATTGTCTATTAAGGAAGATATCCGACATTGGAAACGTTTCACCGCCCTCCGATATGTTGATGGATTATGGATATTTATTCCGTGAGAATGATCTAGGATCGTCGTAGAGGGAAAACAAGATGATCATGGTGCGATGTCTTGCTATAGTAAGTCGACAACTATCAAAGGAAATGATACGTCATATCAAATGAATGTCGATGTAGACAATACTATTGTTGGCAGTAAATGAGTCACCAAAATTCTAGGCAGCCTCAACATCCATCAAAGTAGAAGCAATTTGGGTGGTTAGGATGCTTCTTCAAAGCACATGAGAGTCATAGATCTTGACGAGGAAGGTGGAGGTAGAAATCACTTCACATATGCCATTGCCAGAAAATATAACAAGAAAAATGTATGATCTCTTACCTTGATGCTCTAACTATGATTTTTCATTATGTATCGATTCCTTCAAGTGATTTTTTTATTTTTGTATCAGTTGATCAAAGCTTTTCTAGATTAGAATGCAACTCAGATTACTAAAAATGGATATTATATCCTTAATCATGTAAAACACATTCAAAATCTTATTACCATTAAAGTAAATCTCATTTTTATAGTTTAATAAATCTCGATTTCAGTTTATTTTGCCTTCATGAAGATGTTCCTATGGGACAATTATGCCTGTTTTTTCATAGTAGTCATTTAAGTACCATGTTCAAGATAAATATCATACATGTTAATTATTTCATAATGTTCTAATCATGAACCATAACTAATTATAATGTAAGTTTCGTTTTAAGATAAACCCTTTGTTGGTGCAGAGGAAGGTTAGTGGCGGATAGTAAGCAAAATAGGAGGAGAATGAATGGGGGTCAATGCAAAAGATAAAAGTGAAACTCAAAACTTCTTCTTATCAATAACTTGCATATATGACTTCAACTTTAACTAGAAGAGGACTTACAATATTTGCGATAAGAAAAGAGGGACTTACAACACTTGAAAGATGGAAGACACTTGAGGAACTCTTGCAGTAATACCGATTTGTTGTATTTGTTGTTGCGATGTTCAAATAAGGACTCCTTGGGTGGTAGTTATAGGCCCTTGGGTGATGATATCTTAGTAGAGAGATCTGGAATCATTTTCCTACTCCATCTTGTGGTAGAAATATCTAGATCTTTTGGGAAAGGCGGCGAAATATGTGGATCTTTTACAAAACGATGTATTGTCTACTTCTTAGCAAGCCATGATATAACTTTAGATCTCATGCCAAGTAGATAATCTAATGTACTTTCTGTTATCTACAGATCTAGTCCAATTATTATCAGGATATCCTTTGAGATAATTTTCTTCTTTGGAAGTATATTTAAGAGATTTTATCATTTGTACCCCTATGAGATATTGCAATACCACTTATATCCCTCCCTTTATGGGGATATCAGTATGACTGATGAAGCCACATTTCATCATCTTTATTCTATCATTTTGGCATCAAAAACCCTAGCAAATGCGTGTAAATAGCATTAAATCCATCATCTTAGCATTCATGCATGTGCATCCAAATAGTGTATAAAATACTGTAATTAAAGCCAAAATTATAGAATAAATAAAAGAAAAGAAAAAGAATAAAATATTGTAAATATTTTATGACCCAAAACCCCGAGACCTAGGCATCTGGATGAATAGGTCGACAAGGAATAAAGTAGGGGGAGATAAGGGTCAGAATACAATAAAAATACCCTTTTATTTTACTCATTCTTTATTCATTTTAGGACCTATTTTTGGTTCCACTTTTTATACATCAAATAAAGAAACTTTGTACATGAAAGTTGTAGATAATTTAATAAAGAAAAATACAAAATTGATTTCACTGAAAAGTAATGTACAGAAAAAAGTTATGATCTGAATGAAATTCCAAAACTCCAACTTCCCAGATCCGTATCTTGCAAATAAAAACTCTAAATATACCAAACTCACCTTTAATTGTATATAGCATAAAATAATCTATTTAATGGAGGTGGTTTCGTATTTTTCGGAGTTACGGTGTGAAAGTTGAGTTTTGGACCCTTGTAGTATACTTGTACAGATTAAAATATTCAATTTACTATTTATTCATTATTTTTGTAATTTTATATTTTTTATAATTTTGTAAATATTACTTATAATATATTTGTATATTAAAATCAGAATAAAAAGACAAAAGAAACACAAATAAAAATGCTTGTATATTCTATACATAGGTATTATACCTATACTTATACCTGTATACTACTTACTTTTATTTTATCAAGTGTACAAAATACCTCAGAAAAAGACAACAAAAATATATTTAAGTGTATAAAAGTATTTTATGATTTTATAAAATACTAAATAAAAAATAAATAAATCAAAATCATAAAATAAAAATAAAAGAATAAAATATATAGATATTATACCTATAAAGGGTATAAAAGTAAACTTGTAAAAATATACGTCATAAAAATAATTAAAAATCAGAATAAAATAATATATAAAATAATAAATATTTTTTATTTAATAACCAAAATTTAATTTGCTTATTTTCTATTTTTTAAACAAATTTACAAAACCTTCATCAGGGATTTTTCCTGATTGGTCCACGTGGACCAATCAGGAGACGACCCCAGTTGACCCTGGTCCACTGGCTATCCTTCCCCATGTGCCGTCGTCAGAGCCTCGTTTAACCCCATTTTAGCGATTTTTCAAGGCGTCTCCATGCACCCTTTCATGATACTTCCTTCTGATCTTTTTCTCCTCGATCTTCCACCTCGCTCGCCCAGTGATTATCTTGAATTTTGGATCGCTGTGCGAGACGCTACACCTCGATCTTTGAGACTTGTCGGTCAGCCCTAGAAAACTCCTCCTTGGATTTCGATTCGATTTTGAACCGCACTACATCCAGATCCCCCCCCCCCCCTTTCGACTCGTTTAAGCTTTCTGGAGGTGACAGCTCCGGGTTGGCTTCTTCAAGGCGGCGGATCAACCACTATCTGGGCGTGTTCCACACCTCCGGCGAGCCTCGTCGTCGAGGTACTCTCCCTCCTGTTCTGACCGTTGAGGCAGCCACCTTCCCCCTTTTATTTTAGTCGTATTTTACTTGCTCTAGCCTTCGGATCATTTCGCCTCAAAAATCTCCACCTTCCATCGATCGAATCACCTAATCCGTTTACCTCGCCGGAGCGCACCTCCGGTCGAGCTCCCTCCATCACTTCATGCAACCGCATCCACCCCGGGGGGTCCAGGCAACTTGTCCTGGACCCTCTCACGTGTTTTTGCAGGGACTTGAGCATCAACTCGCGCCTGGAGCTCGTTTTGGAGGAGGCGGAGGTACCTGGAGCCCTTCCGCTCCAGCGACCTCTCAAGAGCCCCTCGGCCACCGCTGAGGATTTCTGGAGCGACCGGCACAAAAAGGATCGTCGCCGGAGTCTCGGGAGCCATTTTGGAGCTTCATTGGGTGGCGGAGAAGACCGATTGACGCTCGGGAAACTCGCCTCACCGCGAGTTCGTCCTAGTTCATCGAGGCGCCCTCGCAGCCGTCAGATCTTGAAGGACTTCCAGACCCTGCAACCACCGTCCGATCTGATCGCATCCTAGCCGTCCGATCGTCATCATAAAGTCTAATCTCGATCGTCGGAGGCCGAAGCATCATCGCATGCTTAGTATTTTTGTGTGCTTGTCTTATTTATTTCACGCATCATATCAACTCCAAAAATTACCAAAAAAAATCTCATACGCTCCTGTTAACTTGTGCTTCCACGCCACATTTTTGCATTGCATTTTTGTTGCATTTTCAGATTTATTAAAAATAAAAAACATGCATTTTTCTTACTGTTTGCATTAGAAAACCCATAAAAATTAGCAAAATTTTTGAAAAATTCCAAAAAAAAATATATATTGTGTGTTTTGTCATCTATTAGTGTCAGTCCAAAAACCACTAAAATATTTCAAGTAAAAACCTTAAAAATTAGAAAACACTTAAAAACTTCAAAAAAAATCTAGAAAATCATAGAAAATTCCTAAAAATATAAACTCAGGTTATATAGCTTCCTTATTTTATTGTCTTTATTTTAAAATTAATTTGGGAAAATTTTGCCATTGTTTGCTATTTTTAATTCCCATTTTAATTTCAGCCAGAACCTTGATTCATTGTTTTCTTGTATTTCAACTTTTAAAAATACCAAAAAGAATTTAAAAATTTCCCAAAAATCACAAAAATAATAAAAAGTTATAAAAAGATCAAATATATTTTATTCCCTGATTTTTGAGCATTTCTACCTATTTTTATAAATATATTATCCTCTCTTTTCATATAATGTGTATATATATATTCCTATATTAAAAAAGAAAATAAAAAAATATAAAATACAAAAAGAAAATAAAAATCTGTAAAAAGAAAACCAAAATACAAATTAAAGATTAAAAATAAAATAAAAAAATATAAAATTAAAAACCCACAAAGGCATTTGCATTGCATAGTGTAGACAATACATCACATTCGCGCACACACACACTTGTTGATCTATCCTGCCTTGCTCCCTGTGTTCGAACTCTCTATGTACTTGCATCTATACATCTTTTATGTAGAGTTAAAAATAAATTTTAACTTCACATCTATTTTCATTGTTTGAATTATTTGATTGTGGGTTAATTATTGATTAATTACGGTTTCTTGTGGGTCGCCACAGCGACATAGTGGTCCCGCCTTGTGTGGACTATTTAGACCTTTGATAAACCGTGGTTATCAAATGGCGCCATTGCTGGGGAGCAGCAGCGTATAGATTACCTTTTTTGAGATTGTGATTATTTGTTTACATTATTGCTTGGATTTATCTCTCATTTTTTATATTTATTTGTGAGCTTTCTAACCATTGTCTTTCTTATCTTCTTGTGAGGGACCGTGGACCGAGGAGGATCACCTAGGGGATCCGGTGCAACCTGGGGAAGCGGAGTCGGCTTTCTTAGCCTAGCCGACAGGAGAGAGCAGGAGGAGTGAGAGAGAGATTAGTTAGATAGCTTTTATTTTCTTTGGTGAGAGAGAAACTATTTAATTTGTAATAATACAGGTACTTGGACACTCAGGACTTTTGGGCCCAATTTCCAAGTGTTTGTTCACTTGGGGGATCACCGCGGTTTTTGTCGCATTTTTACAGCTGTCATTTTCCGGTTTCGTTTTATTTTCCCTTTCTTTTGTGAATGAGCCCTTAGATTTTAGGCATTGCTTGATCGATTAGATTAGGTCCAAACACACTAATAACCATTGCATGTACCTATAGTGTGTATTTGTACTTAGTTTAATTAAATAGTTGAATCATCATTTTTTTGATCCGCCGCACCGCGAGCCCACCACGTCAAGCGCTACTCCTGAACTCGATGTGTCGAGAAGAGGAGGGGTGAGTCTAGACCGGACTCTTTGGATTGAGGATTGGTGATCAACTTGTGGTTCTTCACACTAGCAATTGTCTGCTTAGGACGATTTCCGTGTGCATATCGGCATGTAGATTAGGTTTATAAATTCCTATTTTGCACTCCGCATGGAGAGAGCTGGGAGTCACTGTAAGTTTTCTATCTTTGCATTCATAATTTAGGCACTAAGGTAAGATTTCCATCTTAGTGTCACTTGCATTGGCTTTTCCGACTCTATTCTCCCTATGTTTTTGGATCAAATAGGAATCAAGAAAAAACAAAAAACGTTAGGCGCTTGTTTGAATTGACTCAAAAGAAGCGATAACACCAAAAAAATTAAAAAAGGGACTGCTAAAGAAAACTTGACCTAAATAAAATTTGTAATTGGATTCATTGCTCGGGGAGAGTAACACCCTCACTTGTATTCAGGTTGCATGGGAAGGTCTCCTTCCAAGTGAGAGAGCGGCTTCGTAAGGATTAGAGCCAAAAACCCAGTCTGTGGCTGCCTTGTGTATCGTCTGGATTTCCGAAGTATTGACGCTTCTATCGTACGTGGACGAGTAGGGCTTGGTCAACATTGGTGACTCACTATTGTGTAGAGCATCGACCTTGTCCGAAGTATCGAACCTAGGCCACGCCTTCACAGCGGTGTCTGTCTCATCGTCTCGCGTCCGAGTAGGTTTTTGCACGCTCACGGGTGATTCTGTTGCGAGCAAGTTCCGAAGTATCGGTTTCGCCTATTGGCTTCCTTTCTCTATTTCTTTGGCTGAGTAGGGATCCAGGAAGGGTTACAAAGACCTCAAAAAGTGCAGACTACATGTTACACAGGAGGAAGACAAGTACGGGATACTCTTCCGGCAGTACTCTCTCTCCTATAGGCGTAGCGCTCTAAGGACTCATTGAAAGATAATTTCCTGAATTCAAGCTAAAAACTACAAAGATAATAGCCGAACCCTTACGGCTTCATGTGTTGAGTTGGTGAATCCCCTTGTTTTGTGTTTGATTGCTGGTCAAGATCAAAAACACCGCACAATCGTGCGCAATTTTGCCACCTCCTTCTTCTCCATTTCTCAACCTTCATCTTCTCAAATAATCAAGATGATGGGACGGAGATCTCTTAGGCCGACCTTGTCGGTACTGCTATCCAGCACTCCTCCCTATTCATCTAAGACAACCTCGGAGAGTCCGCTCTCCGATCCTGAGTTTACTTCCACCTTGTTCCCCCTCGACCATCCTTCTTCTCCCATCAGTCCATGAGTTTCCGAATTTAGTGCATCAAAGAGCTCAGATTATTTGACGGCACCTGAGATGGGTTCTTTTACCTTTTCTGAGACTCCAGCCATGGCAGACAGAGTAGATCACCCAAATGAGCAAGAGCAACCTCATTTCTTATTTGATCAAGCTGCCAACACCATTTAACTATTAGCCTCCCTAGAGACAATGCAGAGGCAGATCCGAGACCAGGGAGCATTCATGGGTGACATGATGCAAGAGCTGGCACAGATGAGAGCAGATCGAGAGAACAGAACCGCAGGTGGTGGAGAAGATATACCCGTCGCAGAAGGAGGAGATCCTGAAGCTGAGAGACCACCACGGACGATCATGAGGGAATTGCACAATCCTGCAACATCCCTCACTCACCGATGGATCCAACTTCCTCCCATCCATGGAGACTTCGAGCTTCGCCCGCATTTATTCATTGCCCGAATTTCATGGGCTGCCAACCGAAGAGCCACACCTCCACTTGCAAGAATTTGAAATGATCTGCAGTACCATTCATGACAGGCTGATGACTGAGGACACAATAAAGATGATAGACTTCCCATTCTCCTTGGTTGGTAGAGCCGCGAATTGGCTGAAACATTTGGGGAGGTTCATCGATACTTGGGCAGATCTCCGGACCGCATACTTGAAGAAGTACTACCCTCTCGGTCGGACTAATGCAGCACGAGCCATGATCATTAACTTCACAATGATCCCTAATGAACAGTTCCATGAAGCTTGGGATCGATTCAGAGAGCTCATCGACCGGTGTCCACACCATGACATATCCAAGCCCAATCTGGTGCAGAGTTTCTTCTGTGGGCTGACACCGGAGCTGCAGGGGCTTATAAATGGCTCTTGTGGTGGATCATACTTTTCCAAGGGTGATGATGACGTTTGGGCCATCTATGAAGGCATGGCAGAAAACTCAACTGTAATGACCCAAGCCAGAGTCTACACACAGCAGAAGCCACCCTAAGGAGGAGGATCATTTCAGAGGATCGCCTGCATCGATGCTGGTCCCAACACTTCGTCGGTAGCCGTAGCCCAAGCCGAATCCGTCGCAGTCGACATGGGAATCATCAGTGAGAAGTTGGACCGCATGGAGATCCTCGAGAAGAAGCAGAACCAAGGTCTTGCCCAAATGGACCTTCTTACCAAAACCATGAGTGACCTGAAGACTCAAATTCTCTGCATTCAGGAGGCACGAGCATACACTCAGCAGCCTCCCAGGTCACGAGGCGATCTGAGCAGTAGCAGCTCTACCCAGCCCTCTGCCTTACATCACCAGGTCAACCACATCCAGGCAGAGCCGGTGCAGCAGCTACCGTACTACCCATCGCAGCCACCATCTCAGGACACTCAGATGGTGGTCTATCAGCCGGATCAGCCACTGGCAGTTTTACCACCACCATCCTTTGAGCAGGAACCATTGATCAAAGTCAATGGGATATGGTACGACCGGTACCTGCAGCCCAGGATTCGACGTGATCACCCTGGATTCCACTGGGGCAATGGTGGTTCCTTATCCCAACAGAAGTCTCCGGCTCAAGGACAACAGAATAGCCAGCCACAGCAGTAGCAGCCCCAGTATGCCCAGCAACAATACCAGCACGGTCCTCGTCCCACCTATCAGGGACAGCAGTGGAGGCAGCGTCAGCCACCTCAGTAGTCATATTCTCATCCTCCTCAGTATCAGCAGCAACAGCCTCATTTCCAGCAAGGGAATACATCCGATTCTCAGGAACCTGCCTTTGAGAACCCAGCATTAGATGACCTCGCCTGATTGCTTACCGAGCATCGAGAGTCCTACCGGCGAGACATGGATGAGTTCCGACAGGAGGTGAGGGATTTGATCAAGGGCAAAGCCGCCATACCAGCTCAGATTGAACCAAATCCGAACAGTCTGAAAAGAAAGTCTAAGCAGGTACAGTCCACAGAGGATTCCTCTCCTAGTGATTATTTGAGTGACATGTCTTCTTCTTTATATGATGCTGATTTTGTGACTACTAGGAGCGGTAGGATGCCAGCCGGCGGCGCCTCATCTGAGCGATAGCCACATGCAGAATCAGGAGCGTCAGATGAGCCAGGTAGCAGTGCTGATGCCGCTGATGATGATGTTGATGACGGTGGTACTGATGCCACCAATGATGGAGTTCCAGACGACGGTGTTGAGGCCGTCGTGACACCAGATGCAGACGGTGGTGTTGAAGCCACCATTTTGGATGCAGAGTCAGAGCGTGGTGCTGATGCCGCGAAGACAAGTGCCGGTGGAGGTACTGAGGCCACCACATCTACTTCTGTTGAGATTTCTTCTGTGGTGTTACCACCTTTTGTATCTCAGGACTGTGGTAACAAGAAAAAGAACAAAAATATGAATAAAGGAAAGGCTTCTGTGTATACTCCAGATCCATATGTATTGCATGATGATGATTGTATGGATTCCATTCCTTCACAGGCACAGGAACCTCTTTCTAGCCCTCCATCTGAGGAGGCCCCTACTATCCCCTTCCCTGAAGCACTCCACCGAGCGAAGGGGAATAAACGAGAAAATCCAAAAAAGAAGCAGCAGGTAGAGATCAACAACCAGATGATTGATAGATTTCACATTCAGCTGGCTCTACGAGAAGCACTTGAGCACATCCCCTTCCTCAAAAAGAACTTGAAAGAGGAAACTACAGTCCGCAGGAAGAGGAGGTACAGAGATCAGATCCATGTGCTCACCCATTACACTTGCTGCACCATTCAGAACACATTGCCGGCCAAGAGACCAGATACAGGAGCTTCCTATGTCAGATGCGAGATTCAGGAGCAGCGGTTCGATCATACTCTATTAGACAACGACTCTTCTATCAACCTTCTTCCGGCAGCCTTACTCGGTCGTATCGAGTTTGGTCCTCTTCTTCAGAGCAGGACGGTCCTTCAGTTTGCTGATAGGTCGATTAAGAGGTCGAAGGGGTTGTTGAGAGACGTGGTCGTTACCATTCAGGGCCTGAAATTCCCCGTGGACTTTGTTGTACTAGACATGGAGATCCCTGAGTCGGTGACTGATGCTCCTATCATACTTGGATGCCCATTCTTGACCACAGTCAAGGCGGTGACCGATCATGATAATGGGACGGTGTGCTTTCGCGTAGAGGGCGAGAGCATACAAATGGAAACGATCGATGAGACCAGAGCGAGAGAATTAGCATGCTCAGAGCAGTCCAGCGAAGCCACGCAAATGATAGAGGACGAGCTAGACGTCCACCAGGAGTGCGATTTTGTGATGACAGATGATGAATCCATTTGGACAGATCCCGTAGCACAGACCCTCGCCTTACCTAAAGATTCCTTGTATTTAAAGCTTATGGCAGCTGAGAGCCTGGAGAGCACACCCCTGGATGAGGATACAGTTGAGGCTGAAAAAGTTGGGACGAGTGGTGATGATGATTTTCAGTCTTGTTCTTCTAGTTCAGATCCCTCAGATTCAGACATCGATTGGGATGATTTCAATGAATATTTGCCGTGTCTGATTCCTTCTGAGCCGACAACTAGGATGAAGTGCAAGCCAGTGCAGTTTATTAATGATTCAGCGGGCCTCCCTTCGTCAGATGTTCATGCAGAGCGAGAGTTCTCACATGCAGACCTGGTCACCTTCACACAGACATATCAGAAGCCAGACCTGCCACCTCCCAGCTGTCCAGAACTAAAACCTCTGCCGCAGTCGCTGAAATGTAGATTCCTTACGGGTGAGCCAGATATGCACCCAGTCATCATCTCAGCAGGTTTGACTGGAGAACAAGAATCTCGTGTGATGGAGGTTCTTGAAAGAAACCGCAAGGCGATAGGATGGAGTATAGTTGATCTCCAGGGGATAAGTCTGGCTCTGTGCTCCCACGACATCTATATTGAGGAGGACGCTAGGCCGTCGCGTGAGTTCCAGTGACGGCTGAATCCGAACCTTCGAGATGTGGTAATGAAAGAAATATCAAGGTGGTGGAGCGCTGATTTTATCTACCCCATCTCTGACTCCAAGTGGGTTAGTCCTTTTCATGTGGTACCCAAGATTACGGGTATCACTACAGTTGTGAATGAGTCCGGAGAGGAGATAGCTACCCGGGTACCAACTTCTTGGAGGGTCTGTGTGGACTACAGACGATTGAATCAGGCCACCAAGAAGGATCATTTCCCGTTGCCATTCATTGATCAGATTATCGAGAGGCTAGCTGGGAAGAGTCATTATTACTTTCTTGACGGGTACTCCGGTTATAACCAAGTGGTCATTGCGCTCGAAGACCAGGAGAAAACGACATTCACCTGTCCATTTGGGACTTATTCTTTTAGACGGATGCCCTTTGGTCTAGGTAACGCTCCAGCGACATTCCAAAGGTGCATGTTGTCCATCTTCTCGGAATGGTGGGTGACTGTTTAGAGGTCTTCATGGATGATTTCTCGGCCTATGGCGATGGGTTTGATGCTTGTCTTGATTGCCTAGACCGTGTGCTTCAGCGCTGCATTGAGGTCAATCTTGTCTTGTCTTGGGAGAAGAGTTACTTCATGGTGACTAAAGGGACGGTCCTTGGTCATATCATCTCCGACAGGGGCATGGAGGTTGATCCAGCCAAGGTGGATATCATTAGAAAACTCAATCCACCGTCCAATCTGCGTCAATTGCGGTCTTTTCTGGGGCATGTCAGTTTCTACTGACGGTTCATTCAGGACTTCAGTCATATTGCCCGACCGCTTACTGATCTGCTGACGAAAGACACCGAGTTCATTGTAGATGATAAGTGTATGGCGTCCTTTGAGACTCTCAAGAATATGGTTGTCACGGCTCCTGTCCTTCAGCCACATGATTGGTCTCTCCCATTCGAGATCATGACGGATGCTTCTGATTTTGTCGTAGGGGTTGTGCTTGGACAGAGGAGGGATGGATTGTCGTTTGCCATTCACTATGCCAGCCGGACTTTGGATGCCGCTCAGCGGAATTATACTGTGACAGAGAAGGAGATGCTGGTCGTAGTCTTTGCTTTGGATAAGTACATATCTTATATTCTCGGATCTAAAGTGACTATCTACACAGATCACACTGCCATCCGGTACTTAATGGCCAAGAAGGATGCCAAAGCTCACCTTACCAGATGGATCCTTCAGCTCCATGAATTTGATATTGAGATTAAGGATAAGCCTGGAGTTAAAAATGTGGTGGCGGATCATCTCTCCCGTTTGGAGAATCTTGAGGAATCTGAGCCCAGTGCACCTATCACAGAGACATTTCCAGATGAAGCAATCTTGGATGTCGCCTCACTCCCATGGTATGCCGACTTTGTAAACTATTTTGTTGCCAAGACGGTTCCCCAGGGTTGGCCCAGGCAGAAACTTGAGACCTTCCTAGCTAAGGCCAAGTTTTACCATTGGGAGGATCCTGTCCTTTATCATGAAGGAGGGGATAGCACCTGGAGGAGGTGCATTCCTCAAGAAGAGCAGCATAGCATCCTCACATATTGCCACAAGCTTGAGGCAGGAGGACATCATTCTGGGAGAATGACAGCACAGAAGGTGCTTCAATCCGGACTGTGGTGGCCTACCCTCTTCAAGGATTCAGATGAATTTGTGAAGAGGTGTACTGGTTGTCAGAAGATGGGTACCTGCGGACAGAGAGACATGATGCCCATGCAGCCCATTCACTTTTGTGAGGTTTTTGATGAATGGAGGATTGATTTCATGGGCTCGTTTCCTAAGAGTCAGGGATTCGAACACATTTTGCTTGTTGTAGATTATGTCAGCTGTTGGGTTGAGGTCATCCCCGTCCGAGCCGCAGATGCCAAAACTGTGTGTAAATTTTTGAGGAAAAATATCATTTCACGGTTCAGGGTACCTAGAGTTCTGATTTCAGACGGGGGGTCTCATTTCATCAATGATAAAGTCAGGGCCCTTGCAGACGAGTTCAGCATTGACCATCGGGTGGCCATGCCATATCACCCTCAGACTAATGATCTTGTCGAAGTATCAAACCGGGAGATAAAGACGATCTTACAGAAGGTTGTCTGCTCAGACCGAAAGGATTGGTCACAGCTTTTGGACTCGGTCGTGTGGGCCTATCGGACCTCCTTCAAAAATCCATTAGGGGCATCTCCCTTTCATCTCGTCTATGACAAGCAGTGCCATTTGCCAGTGGAAATCAAGCATAAATCATTTTGGGCAGTCACTGAGTTACTATTAGATCCCGAGAGTATAGGAGAACAGAGAAGAGCAGAGTTGGCAGCCCTGGAGGAACTGAGAGATACAGCCTTTTCTAGCAGCCTACAATATAAGGAGAAAGTGAAGACATGGCACGATTCTCATATCAGCCATAAACAGTTTGAGCCCGATCAGCGCGTATGGTTGTTCGATTCCAGGTTGAAATTATTTCCAGGGAAATTACAGAGCAAGTGGAAAGTTTCTTATGTAGTCAGGAAGGTACATGACAATGGAAGTATTGACATATCTGAATCGTCATCTTCCTCTACCTTCCGTGTAAACGGTCAGCGCCTAAAGCTATATCTAGATCATGATCCGACCGTTGACATTGCCCCCATTCTTCTGGTATGAGATGTGTTCTTTGACTCCGATCATTTGCATCTCGTACATGGTTATCACTTCCATCTTCCGTTGTATAGATCCATCTGTTGATATCTTTTCTCCTTTTCTTCTTTTCTTCTTTTCCTCTTCTATCTCCTGTATCTATCAAAAAGGTTTCGCCCCTTGTAGACAGTTTTCTATACTTAGGACGTACTTTGTCCTAAGTATGGGGGGGTGCACCCTGAATAATGCTATTCTTTGCGATCCTTTCCATTGTCTCCTCTTTTTGTCTATACTTAGGGATATCTTACCCTAAGTATAAGGGGAGACAATCTGAGTACGATCTGTTCATTCCCACCCTTGACCCTCCCAGCTTTGTGTACAGTCTGCTATACTTAGGATTATTTGATCCTAAGTATAGGGGGGACGGTCGACTTCTCATTGGTTTATTCATTCATCTCTTATTCATTTATTCTTTCGACTTTTCTATACTTAGTACGAGTTATGTCTTCTCTTTTCTCTCCGATCTATGAGGACATAGCTCAAGCTAAGTATGGGGGGTCATATATACTGTGTATATACTTTAGCCATAACTCGTACTTTCGTATTTTCTAATAAATATGGCTATTCGTTAAAATCCTTAATAAAAAGATGTTATCATTCCTCAAATTCTTTTTATACTTACTGATTGTAAATCAGGTGAAAATATTTTTTGCAAAATGTTTGAAAAATAGTTTGAAAATCTGTTTGAAAAATCTTTTGAAAACTATTTGAAAAACATTTTGTTACATGTTTTCAACCTTTGTAAAAATATTTTTATTGTAAAATTTATTTTCTTTGTGTGAAATAAAATGCTTGAAAAATGGTTTGCAAATGGTTTGAAAAATGGTTGCAAAAATATTTGAAAAATCTATATATACTGTTTGGAAAACCGTTGCAAAATGATTTTCAAATGTGTGTACATGTTGTAAAATTGTTTGTGAAAACTGTTTTGGACTATAGTTTTCAAAAATTGTTTGAAAAACCTGTGTCAAATAAGTTTGAGGAATACATACATCACACCAAAATCCACCGTATATATTTATAAAATTGACCACTTACCCTTGTAAATTCTTAAAATCCACTTCTTGTATATATAAGAAGCATTCCCGTGTAAATATCTGTACCTTGCTTTTAGCCAAAATCTTTTGTTTTCAAAAATTCCAAAAACATTTGCAAAATTAAAATCCAAAAATATTTGAAAAATCTTTTTGAAAAATACAAAAAATGCATATGCATCATCATCATCATCTTTTCAAAAATCCATAAAAAATTCAAAATCCTTGAAAATTGCATCACAAAAAGATTTTCTGCATAGCATTAGCATAGCATGAGCATTTTTCGGATTGAGTTTGATAGTTGAATGAGTCTAAGTAAAATCCGGAGATTGGAGCTTGATTGGACCTTAAATCTACCTAATTAACAGGAACCTTATAGGAACTGGGATTGAGGTACTTCAGGTCTAGTTGACTTAATTCTTTGAGGATCACGAGACTTAGTTCAATGGATTCTTGACTGCCTAAGTAGAGTATTTCGGAGCACACGCACGACTCTTGTGATAATGACCTAATTTGGACACTTGCACCTTTCACATGGCTCAACTCAGTTGGAGTGGTGAGGGGGTTGGATTTGCGGGTATGAGACGCACACAGGTGGAAACACTTGTCCTCCTCTAGGGAGGGAAGTGCGCCCCAACCCGTCTAGTAATGATGAGTTTCGAAGATAGGAAGTCATGGGTTGCGATAAAGCTTCAAAAGAGGGATATTCTACTGACTCAAGAGGAAAAACTCCCTACGTAAATGCTGCTGTATATAGTATTCAAAAAAATGCAAAAGCAAAAACTCCAAAAAAATGGACAGGCCTGTACAAAAATAAAAATTCCTGCCGGAGTGTACATTTGTTGTACAGTCAAATAAGCATGCTTGAGCTTCAAAGTAAAATCATGTGATCCTGCAGCTGGATGACTTGACTACACTGGTCTTGCATCCTAGGATAGGTAGCTACACTGGCTACCGCCCATTCTTCTCTTCACCCCCTCCTCTTGGGCCGGTTGTCACTTGAACTTAGAAGGGAATACCCTGCTCCTTGAGGGATGAGTTGTTGGATTGGGGAATCATTGGGTTGTCATATTGGAGAAGTCAGTCTCTTTGTCATTTCAGTTGGGGAGAGCCACTATCACTTACACTGTACGAGTCAGATTCATAATCGTAAGGGTTTGTGTATGAGTTGAGGTATTTCTGACCTGGCTATTGAGGAGACTTGAACAGAGTTTCGGGATATTCAGAGGTTGTTGTATTTCAAATTCGGTTCTCACTAAGGTTCCGCCCGCACTAAAATTTCAAAGGTCTAACTTAAGCTCCAAACTTTGATTTTGTGAAGACAAGTTTGATAATCAAATTTAATCCATCTTCTTCTTTTTCTTTTCTTTCTTTTTCTCTCTACACTTATTGCATAAGTGTTTGCTATGGACTAGTAAAGGTAAAGTATAGGGGGATGGTGAAGCCACATTTCATCATCTTTATTCTATCATTTTGGCATCAAAAACCCTAGCGAATGCGTGTAAATAGCATTAAATCCATCATCTTAGCATTCATGCATGTGCATCCAAATAGTGTATAAAATACTGTAATTAAAGCTAAAATTATAGAATAAATAAAAGAAAAGAAAAAGAATAAAATATTGTAAATGGAGGTACCTGGAGCCCTTCCGCTCCGCTCCGGCGACATGGAGCCCTTCCGCTCCGGCGACCTCTCGCGAGCCCCTCGACCACCGTCGAGGATTTCTGGAGCGACCAACACATCAAGGATCGTCGCCGGAGTCTCGGGAGCCATTTTGGAGCTTCATCGGGTGGCGGAGAAGACCGATCGACGCTCGGGAAACTCGCCTCACCGCGAGTTCGTCCCAGTTCATCGAGGCACCTCGCAGCCGTCAGATCTTGAAGGACTTCCAGACCCCGCAGCCACCGTCCGATCCGATCGCATCCCAGTCGTCCGATCGTCATCATAAAGTCTAATCTCGATCGTCGGAGGCTGAAGCGTCATCGCGCAAGGAGAAGCTGACACGCGTCTAAGTAAATGCATCTGAGCCGTCCGCCTCCACGCTAGTCTGGGTATTTTGCACCTCTTACCACATGCATTTTTATAATTTATTTTATAACCCTGAAACTTTCAACTACAACGTTAATATTTTTGTAATATTTATGTTTAGGCCCTGGAACTTTTAGTATTTGCAAGTCCTCGGCCACGTCACCTCGTGTGACATGTTCACGTGAGGCGCGGGGCGTTTTGCAGCGAGTCCCTCGGCCATTGTTGTATTTCTTTTCAGTCTACAAACTTTCATATGCAGTGTAACAGTTTTGGATATTTTGCATTTTGACCCACATATTTCTTGGATATTACACTTGTGCCCCTGCCAGGCGCGCGTGCTTGCGCACGTGGGCTTGGCGTTTTTGCAAGCGTACCCTTGCGGGTTTTGTGATTGCTATTGAGTCCTAGAAGTCATTTAATAGATTACATATTTTGTTGGAAAATTGCAACTATGCCCCTGGATGTTTTGATATTTGCATAAATACCCTTGCCAGGCTTAGTATTTTTGTGTGCGTGTCTTATTTATTTCACGCATCATATCAACTCCAAAAATTACCAAAAAAATCTCATAGGCTCCTGTTAACTTGTGCTTCCACACTACATTTTTACATTGCATTTTTGTTGCATTTTCATATTTATTAAAAAGAAAAAACATGCATTTTTCTTACTGTTTGCATTAGAAAACCCATAAAAATTAGCAAAATGTTTTGGAAAATTCCAAAAAAATTATATTTTGTGCGTTTTGTCATCTATTAGTGTCAATCCAAAAACCACTAAAAAATTCAAAGTAAAAACCTTAAAAATTAGAAAACACTTAAAAACTTCAAAAAAATCTAGAAAATAATAGAAAATTCCTAAAAATATAAAATCAGGTTATGTAGCTTCCTTATTTTATTTTATTTATTTTAAAATTAATTTAGGAAACTTTTGCCATTGTTTTCTATTTTTAATTCCATTTTAATTTCGGCCAGAACCTTGATTTACTGTTTTCTGTATTTTCAACTTTTAAAAATACCAAAAGAATTAAAATTCCCAAAAATTACAAAAACAATAAAAATTATAAAAAGATCAAAAATATTTTATTCCCTGATTTTTGAGCATTTCTTACCTATTTTTATAAATACATTATCCTCTCTTTCCATATATTGTATATATATTACTATATTAAAAAAGAAAATACAAAAATATAAAATACAAAAAGAAAATAAAAAATCAGTAAAAAAACTAAAATACAAAATTAAAGATTAAAAATAAAATTAAAAATTATAAAATTAAAAACCCACAAAAGCATTTGCATTGCATAGTGTAGACAATACATCACATTCGCGCGCGCGCGCGCCACACACACACACACACTTGTTGATCTATCCTGCCTTGCTCCATGTGTTCGAACTCTCTACGTACTTGCATCTATACATCTTTTATGTAGAGTTAAAAATAAATTTTAACTTCACATATATTTTCATTGTTTGAATTATTTGATTGTGGGTTAATTGTTGATTAATTACGGTTTCTTGTGGGTCGCCACAGCGACATAGTGGTCCCGCCTTGTGTGGACTATTTAGACCCTCGATAAACCGTGGTTATCAATGACCTGATGAGCGCTCAGGCGATCGAGGCTAAGTAATATCAAGATTGTTGCTACCCTAATTACCTGAGCTGGACTCAACAAGAAAAGTAAACCCACAAGTAAAACCAATCAAGCATGAAAATCTAAAGAAGCAGTCTCCGCTACTTATTTAACCTGGTATAGCGACCAGGGTCGAACCAAGGAGCACGGGCTAAGCCTATAAAGTAGTCGAAAAATCAAGAAATACAAGACCTATATTGTGATTTTTAATTTGCACTTATATATATATATATATATATATTCTGATATAAAAATGAATACAAAGATGACGGAAATCACACTACAACAATTTTTATTAAGGCTAAAAATGCTCAAATTTTCAAAATAAAAAGATTTTTATATTTTTTTAATATGCAAGTGTTTTATGGTATTTTATGGGATTTTTCAGTTTTTTATATAATTTTATGAAAATGAAAGAAAGAAAAAATATCAAAATAGTGAACAGCCTGAATGAGAAGGCAACTTTAAAATATTTAAAGTGTCCTAAACTTCTTGGTTGCAATTTTATGTCAAAATAGATGAAAATATCTAACTACAAAAATTGAAAACATTTTTTTATTTTTTTGAATTTTTAATGATTTTTATAAGATTTTTGATCTTTTGTGATTTTTAGGTGTTTTATAAAAGATAATGGAACAAAAATGCTACAGAAATTAAAACAAAACACGCACACAAGAATTTTATAGAGCTTTTAGGAGTATTTTTATATTTTTTATGGATTTTTTAAAATAGATAAATATTTTTTATAGGTTTTTTATTTTTAGAAAAAAATCAAATAAAGTCAAATTGCATCACAAAAATTACCAAAAATATTACATAATAGCAGGAGCAATTGATAATTTTTCGGGAATTTTTGGAGCAGCTTTGAGATTTATTTGATTAAAAATAAAGCACACAAGTTATAGGGACCTAAATTCAAATAGTCTAAGTTTCATGACTAAATAATAACACGCACAAAAATTCCAAGTGTAATAGTGCAAAATTCCCACAAAAACACACACATGTCAATTAATCCATGCACAGAGGCATAAGTGCAATTCCAGAAAAATATTTCATTCTAATATAAACTGACAGAAACTACAAGATAAAATGTGCAAAAACACCATAGTGCACGTAATCTGGCACGTGTTCTCAAACAAGGAGGACTAAAGTGCAAATGCCTAAAACCTTAGGGACTAAGGTGCAAATAGTTCAAACTACAACTTTATTTGACAAATTAAAACAGAAAGTATGAAAAGTGCAGGGGAAAAAGTGCAGTATACCCTCGAGGCGCGTGAGGAGCATGTGGGGCCACGTGGCGGCCGCTGGTGGGGGCGTGGGCGTGCGGCTCTGATCCTCTGTGATGATAGATATGATGCCCCAGGGAATGTCGCCTACGTGCGACGTAGATGTGTCAGGAGGCGTCAGATCAACAACTCAAAGGCTGCAGCAACGAACGGCTTTGGTGCAAACTGATGCTCGGCTCCTCATCTGACGGTGAATGAGGATGGTGGATGAACTAAGGGTTAGCAAACTTTGAACAAGGATGGGCACAAATACTCAGGGTCGATCAAGCCTCCGACGGGTCGAGCACCTCCAAGAAGGCACTCCACGTCGAGCAGGGGAGTTTGATCGTTTTGAGGACGATCGGATGGACTGGATGGCGGAGCTTCGGCTCGAGCAGCTCCGCCGAGCAGCTGGAAGATCAATAAGGCTCCTCAGAGCGCAAGAGTACCTGTAATGCAAAGCCAGGACTCGGGGCTACGCTCCGGTCTGGGTTATTGGAGCCGAAAACTAAAGAAGCGGAGGGGGCGACGTTCGATCTCCAACAAAGGTGGTAGGGGAGATCTAGGCCCTAATCTCGACCTAAAGATTGATGCTAAGGATGATCAGGATGCAGAGCAAGATGGAGGGTGTATCTTCAGATCAATCGAAGCAGCTAGATGTTGAAAATGGGGCTCCGACCAGCTGGTTGGAGCGGATGGAAGTGCGAGGATGATGGACTGAAAAATCGGATCGAAACAGGAAATGCGAAGGAAGTAAGGGATACTTGGAGATGTGGGTGTGCTATCGAGCTCCAGACGAAGATGACCGTCGGGGTGATGGCCTGAACCTCGATGCGGAAGGCGGAGAAGGCTGCTCGCAGCGATGGTCTGGCCACGAAGGGTGAGCGTCGCCTCTACTGTACCAAATCGAGCTCCGAAGGTTGCTCCGAGCAGTTGTCACTCAGTTGGAGGTGTCTACAGGTAGAGAAGGGAGTGAGATGCAAGCTACCTCTCCATGGAGGCGGAAGAGAATATTTATAGGCGAGCTAAGGGCCTGGAAAGATCGGAGTGAAGCGCCGAACCCTAGATAGAATCGGATCGGGCACTGGACCCGTGAGGATGTAGGAGGTTCGAGGATTATCGGGTCCAAATCCTGAGGCAAAGTGAAGGGAGTCGGGCTGGAAAATTTTGAGAAGAAGCTCCGGCGAAGAGGATCCGGGTCTGACCCAGGAAGAAAGTGTCGTTGACCCGCTGTCAACAATCCAACCGACCAATCAGAAAATCAGAATTTACAAAATGCTTATAAATTCAATAAAAATAATAAATGATTTTAAATCAAAAATTTTATAAAATGAAAATTGTTTATTATTTTTCAAACTATTTTTCTATGATTTTTATTTATTTTTATGAAAAAATTACTCTATATACAGTATAGTGTATTATGTACATTTATAATATACATGTGTATTTTATACAATTATTTTTATTTTGTTATTTTTACACAAATACCCAATTTCGTATTTTATTTATTTACAACATAATTTTTAGAGTACAAAATAATTTTTATTTTATTTTTATTATTTATTTACAGGTATATAATAAATAGAGAAGAAAGCATATATACATGTATTAAGTACAAGGGAGAGAGAATTTTATTTTTTATTTTATTTTTCTATTTTTTGTTTTTTTAGGATTATATATAAGGAGGTAAACAGAATATTTAATTTTTATTTTGCCAAAAGTAATTATTTATTTACATAACCAACATGTACAATATAGAGTATACCCTATTTCTCTCTACTTATTTTATTTGACGATCAGGCCAATGCTTGTCCTTTTCTTGGGGTTCGGGCCACTCTGTATTTGTTATAAATAACTCCTTCCTTTTTCCTTTTTCTTTTTCCTTTTATTTTTTCACAATTACTTGCTAATTATGTATATTTAGCAAATGTATGCATAATGCTTAATTTATTGTATTTACATCTATTTACATGATGCCTTACCAGGATAATTAGCTAAAATAAAAGAATAAAGAGTGATGATCAGGGATTCATCACCCCCCTATACTTTACCTTTGCTAGTCCCTTAGCAAACACTTATTTGAAAAAGAAGTGAAAAGAGAAAGAAAAGAAAAGGAAGGAGAATCAAGGTTGATTATTAAACTTGTATTCATTAAATTGAAGTATGGCGTTCAATCAGATTTTTGGATTATTAGTTTGTTGGAACCTTATTTCGACCTAGGTTTAGTACTCAACAGCCTTCGAGTTCCACTAATCTATGGTCAAGACTCCTCAATGCATGGATGCAGAAGTTTTGCAAGCAATTTACAAATATTTACACGTGAGTTTTTGCAAACTTTTATTTTTCAAACATTTTACAAAAAATTTTGTACTATATACATAGTTTTGATACCAAAATATTTACAAACTTTTTACAAACAAAACATATTTACAAACATTTGTACAAAATAATTTTTATAAATAGCGATGTATATGCAAGAAAGAATTAAAACTTTTATGGTTTTTTAATAATGTATTTTATCCATTTTATTTATTAACACACTCACACAAAGTACGAGTTATGGCTAAAGTATATATGTAATATATACGACACCCCCCTATACTTAGCTCGAACGATGTCCTCAGACTGAACAAGAGCGATGAAGAAGAAGACATAACTCATGCTTAGTATAGGGACGTGAAAAGGAATGCTATACTACAATGACGAATCAAATAATGGTATGAAGAGGCCTCGGTGTTTCCTCCTATACTTAGGATCAAGTGATCCTGAGTATAGCAAACTGTACATAAAGGGAAAACCGAGTAAAAGGATGTATAGGGTTTACCTCTCCTATACTTAGGGTAAAATATCCCTAAGTGTAGGTAGCAAAACATAGGTGAAAAGAATCAAAAGAATAATCAAGAGTCCGACACCCCCCTCCCCCCCCACACTTAGGGTAAAGTATACCCTAAGTATAGCATAATCACAAGATGCAGATGGGGTGTTAGACTAAAGAATGAGATGATATGAACATCTGGATCTATACAAGGCAGAAGACAGTGATAATCGAGCATGAGATGCAATTGATGTAAGTCAAAGACCACATCTCATGCAAAATGAATCGGGGCGACGTCAACGATCAGCAGCTCATGATATAGATATGGTTTCAGTCATTGACCGTTAACACGAAAGGTGGATTCAGATGACATCTCAGATATGACGATACTACCATTGTCATGTACCTTTCGGATCAGGTATGGTCCCTTCCACTTACTCTACAATTTCCTTAGAAATTTAAGCCTGGCATCAAACAACCATACTCTCTGATCTGTCTCAAACTGCTTATGGCTAATATGAGAATCATGCCATATCTTCACTCACTCCTTGTAATGTAGGCTGCTCTAAAAGGTTGTATCTCTAAGCTCCTCCAGGGCTGCCAATTCTGCCTTTCTTTGATCAACTATGCTCTCTGGATCCAATAATATATCAATGATAGCCCATAGTGACGTGTTCCTAATCTCAACAGGTAAATGGCAGGGCTTGCCATAAATGAGATAAAAGGGAGATGTACCCAAAGGAGTCTTGAAGGAAGTCTGATATGCCCACAAGACCGAGTCCAAAAGTTGTTACCAATCCTTTCGTTCTGGGCGGACTACCTTCTACAATTTCGTCTTGATCTCCCTATTTGATACTTCAGCAAGACCATTGATCTGAGGATGGTATGGAGTGGCAACACGATGATCTATGATGAACTCGTTAGCAAGGGCCTTTACCTTATCGTTGATAAAGTGAGACTCCCCGTCAGATATCAATACTCTATGCACCCTGAACCATGAAATGATATTTTTCCTCAAAAAATTGCAAATAATCCTAGCATCTACGGTTCAGGCGAGTATGGCCTCAACCCAACGACTCCATAGTCAACAGCAAGTAGAATGTACTCAAATACCTGACTCTTAGGGAATGGATCCATGAAGTCAATGCCCCATGCATTGAAAACCTCACAGAAATGAATGGACTACATCGGCATCATATCACGTTGTCCACAAGTGCCCATCCTTTGACAGTCAGAACACCTCTTCACGAATTCATCAGAATCCTTGAAGAGGGTAGGCCACCATAGGCCGGACTGAAGCACTTTCTATGTTGTTCTCCTCCCTAAGTGTTATCCTCCTGCCTCAATCTTGTGGCAGTATGTGAGGACGTTATGGTGCTCCTCCTGAGAAATGCACCGACTCTAGACGATATCCCATCTTTCATGATAAAGGATGGGATCCTCCCAATGGTAAAACTTGGCCTTCTCAAGGAAGGCCTCAACTCGTTGCCTGGGCCAACCTTGTGGAACTTTCTTAACGACAAGATAGTTCACAATATCAGCGTACCACGGGAGCGAGGCAATAGAAGGATCGCCTCATCTGGGAAGGTCTCTGAAATCAGATCAATCTGCTCAAATTCCTCAAGATGCTCTAATTGGGAGAGATGATCCGCCACCACATTCTTGACTCCAGGTTTATCCTTAATCTCAATATCAAACTCTTGGAGTAGAAGGATCCATCTAGTCAATCTCGCTTTGGCATCCTTCTTTGCCATGAGGTACCTGATGGCGGTATGATCAGTAAAGATAGTCACTTTGGATCCAATGATAGATGATCTGAACTTGTCCAAGTAAAAACTACGGCTAGCATCTCTTTCTCAGTGATAGTGTAGTTCCACTACATGGTATCCAATGTACGGCTAGCATAGTAAATGGTAAAAGGTACTCCATCCCTCTTCTGTCCTAGAACAGCCCCTACGGTAAAATAAGAGGCATCCATCATGATCTCGAATGGGAGAGACCAATCAGGCGGCTGAAGAACAGGATCCTCAACAACTAAGCTATTGAGAGTCTCAAATGATGCAAGACACTTATCATCTACAATGAACTCGATGTCTTTGGTCAGCAAATCAATCAATGGTCAGGAAATCCTACTGAAATCATGAATGAATCATCAATAGAAACCGTCACGCCCCAGAAAAGACCATAATTATCGTAGGTTGGACGGTGGGTTTAGTTTCCTGGTGATATCCACCTTGGTCGGATCAACCTCCATGCCTATGTTGGAGATGATATGACCCAACACCATCCCTTGAGTCACCATGAAGTGAATCTTCTCCCAATATAGAACAATATGGATCTCAATGTAGCATTAAAGGACACGGCATAAGCAGTCAAGACAAGCATCAAACCCATCGCCATACACCAAAAAGTCGTCCATGAAGACCTCTAAACAGTCACCCACCATGTCTGAGAAAATGGACAGCATGCACCTTTGGAATGTTGTAGGGGTGTTACATATACCAAAGGGCATCCGTCTGAAAGCATAAGTTCCAAACGGACAGGTGAATGTCGTCTTGTCCTGGTCTTCGAGCGCAATGGCCACCTGGTTGTAGCCAGAGTACGCATCAAAAAAAACAATAATGACTCTTCCCAGCCAACCTCTCTATAATATGATTAATAAAAGGAAGCAAGAAATGATCCTTCTTGGTGTCCTGATTCAATCGTCTGTAGTCCACACAGACCCTCCAAGAAGTGGGTACCCATGTAGCTATTTCCTCTCCAGACTCGCTCACAACTGTAGTGATGCCCGTCTTTTTGGGCACCACATGCAACGGACTAACCCACTTGGAGTCGAAGATGGGGTAGATAAAATCGGCGCTCCACCATTTCGAAATTTCCTTCATGATAACTCTCGAAGATTCGGGTTTAGTCGTTCCTGGAACTCAGGCGATGGCTTAGCGTCCTCTTCGAGATAGATATGGTGGGAGCATAGAGCCCGACCTATCCCCTGGAGATCAGCTACACTCCGTCCTATCGCCTTGCGGTTCCTTTCAAGAACCTCTATCAAACGAGATTCTTGCTCTCCAGTCAAATCTGCTAAGATAATGACTGCGTGCATCTCATGCTCACCTCCAAGGAATCTATACTTCAGCGACTACGGCAAGGGCTTCAATTCAGTACAATTGGGAGCTAGTAAATCTGGCATCTGAAAAGTCTGAGTGAATGCGACCAGATCTGTATGAGAAATCTCTTGCTGATCATGCGAAACTGGCAAAGACGACCATGTTGGTGTATCTGCAGTCGGTGCTGGCACGGTCTCCACCCTAGCCGCTAGCTCTATAAAAATCAAACACGAAGTAAATCATCAAACTCTACCCAATCTATGTCTGAATCTGAGTGATCTGAATCTGAAACACAATAAATATACTCTGCCTCGCTCTCTGAATATTGTCTGCAGCCTCGAATGTGTCCTCTACCAAGAGTGTGCTCTCCGAACTCTCCTCTGCTAGAATTTGTAAATATGCAGAATCTGAAGGTGAGAGAAGGGCTCATGAAACGGGAACGGACCAAGCAGCTTCATCATCAGTGATCACAAAGTCGCACTCCTGGTGGACGTCTCACTCTGCCTCTATCATCTACTCTGAATCACTGTGTTGCTCTGAGCAAGCTAAATCTCGTGCTCTAATCTCGTCGATCGTATCTATTTGTATACTCTTGCCCTCGACGCGAAAGTATACCCTCCTACTATCATGATCGGACACCGCCTTGGTTGTAGCCAAGAATGGTCGTCCTAGAATGATGGGGGTATCGGTCACAGACTCAGGGATCTCCGTTTCCAACACAACGAAGTCCATGGAGAATTTCAGGCCCTGAATTGTAATGACCACGTCCTTCAACAACCCCTTCGGCCTCTTGACAGATCTATCAGCAAACTGAAGGACTGTCCTGCTCTACCGAAGAGGGTCAAACTCAAATCGGTCGAGTAAGGTTGTCGGAAGGAAGTTGATGGAAGAGTCGTTGTCTAATAGATTCCGATCAAATCTATGCTCATGAATATGGCATCTGACATAAGGAGCTCCTACATCTAGCCTCTTGGCTGGCAGACGATTCTGGATGGCGAAGCAAGTGGTACGAGTCAGCACATGGATCTCTGCCTGATGGTTCCTCTTCTTCCTACGGATGGTGGTCTTCTCGCTCAAGTTCTTCTGGAAGAGAGGGATGTGCTCAAGTGCCTCCTGTAGAGTCAGCTGAATCTGGAATCTATCAATCATCTACTGGCTGAACTCTAACTGATGTGATTTTTTTGGATTTTATTTTTTATTCCCCTTACCCAAGCAGAGTGCTTGAGGGAAGGGGATGGTTGGGCCCTCCTCAGATAGAGGGCTAGGAGTGGGTTCCTTCTACTGCGAAGAAGTAAAATTCATACAAGTACCGACATGCCTCACATATGGACTCGAAGATAAAAAAAACCTTTTCCTTTATTAATCTTTTAGGTATTTTCTGTAAAGTCTCGGGGTACAGAAACTGGAGGAAATACAATTGGAATAGAAGGGGTGGCCTCTGTACCACCCACAACATCACGAACTGCAGCATCAGCACTGCACTCTGGCACATCATCTAGATCTCTGGTGGCGTCAGTACCACCCTCTACATCTGGGGATGCGACAGCCTCAGTGCCATCGACTGGATCAAAATCCTCGGTGGCGTCAGCACCACCATCGTCATCATCATAAGCGGCATCAGCACTGCTATCCTCCTCGTCTAGCGCTTCTACATCCTCGTGGCGTCGTCGCTCAGACGAGGCATCGTCGGCTGGCATCCTACCGCTCCTAAGTGTAACAAAGTCAGCATCAAATGTATATGAAGCAATGTCACCCAATAAATCACTAGGAGTGGTAATATCTATGAATTGTACGTGCTCAGATTTTCTTTTTAGGTTATTCGAGTTTGGTTCGATCTGTGCGGGTATGGCGGCCTTGCCCTTGATAATTTCCCTCATCTTCTGGTAGAACTCATCCATCTCTCTCCTGAATGTGGCCTGCTGATCGGAAATAAGGCGGGTTAGATCATCAAGTGCTGGATTTTCATATGTTGGCCCATGAGAATCGGATGAGTTTCCTCTCTGAAAGTGAGGTTGCTGCTGGGAAGGATGAAGGGGAAGTTGAGAGTTTTGAGGCTGTTGCTGGTGCTGCCTCCATGGTTGTCCCTGCTGGTAGAGACGAGGACCTGACTGGTAGTATTGTTATGGCTGTTGCGGGAAGTGGGACTGTTGTTGAGGCTGGTTGTATTGTCCACCCTGAGCTGGAGACTGTGTTGAAGATGATTTTTCACGGGTTTAAAGTAATCCACACAAGGCGGGATCACATTGTCGTTGAGGCGACCCACAAGAAATTGGATCTTCGAACAACAATTAACCCACAACAAGTAATTCAAGCAATGAAAGTGAATGTAAAGATAAAATTTATTGTTACTCTACAAAATTGTGTATAGTGTACAAGTGTGTAGAGGTCGAACACAGGGAGCAGACAGGTAGAACGGGGCAAATGAATGCACAAAATGTGACTGTGATGAATTTGTCTATAAATGCTATTTTTTGTGGGTTTTAATCTTATATTTTTTGTTTAATTTTTTATTTTATATTTTTATTTTTATATTTTGATTTTAATTTTCTAATTTTGTATTTTCTTTTTATAATTTATATTTTTTTATTTTCTTTTTCTATAAATAGAATATATACACAATATAAGAAAAGAGAAGGATAAGGTATTTATAAAAGTAAGTAAAAATAATCAAAAAGTAGGAAATAAAATATTTTTGGTATTTTATAATTTTCTAATGTTTTTGTGATTTTTTAGGTTTTTCCTAATTGTTTTGGTATTTTTAAAGTCAAAAATACTAGTACACAATGAAATAAATTGATGTCCAAAATTAAAATGAGGATGAAAAATATCAATTAGTGTCCAAAATTCCTCAAATTGATTTTATTTGAAAGATAATAGATCAGAGAAAATACAAAAACTGAAATTGCATTTTTAGAATTTTTGTAGAATTTTTAAGATTTTTAGGAAGATTTTTGGGGTTTTATAATTTTACTGAAGTAAGACACTAAAGTAAACAAAATATAATTTTTTTGGAATTTTTCAAAAACGTTTTATAACTTTTATGTATTTTCTAATGCAAACAGTAGAGAGAATGCATGTTTTTGAATTTTTATAAATAATAAAATGTAATAAAATGTAAAATAAAAATAGGGGCGTAAAAGCACAGTGCAGCAGGAGCTCAATGCATTTTTTTGGGAATTTTTAGGTATTTATAGATGCATGAAATAAATAAAGACAACAAAAAGAAAATACACACAGACAAGGGGTATTTTTGTAATTACACTAAGTGTGAGGGACTGAATGTAATTTCTACAGAAAATTTATAACGTAATAAAAAATTCAAGACTAGATGCTAAATCTAAAACCCTTAGGGGCTTCGTAGCAAAAATGCCAGACTCACGTGCGCAAGCACGCATGCCTGGCGGGGACTCAAAAGCAAATATCGATAGTTCCGAGGGTTAGAAGACAAATATCCAAAACAAATGAACAGCAGATGAAGGATTAAGAATTAATATTTAAATACAAAATTTGTAGGGCTACGGTAGCAAAATACCCACGCCTGGGGTCGATCGGACGACGGAAGATAATTCACTTAAACATGTGTCGATGCCAGACGCCACGATGCCCCTTCGCTTGTGTGGCCCAGATCAGAAGGTCTTCGGGCCCAGGCGCGCTTGATCCTACAGTTGCTGCTTCGTCTGGCACGAACTGAAGATCTAACGGCTCCTGGCAAGGCCGGAAGAACGCGTGAAGAACTCGTCGTGGGCGAGTTTGAAGTCGGTGCAGATCGCTCCTCCGACGTCTCCTAGAACTGCGGATGATCTCAATGGGTTCCATCTTCAGGCGTGCCTCTCCCAGAGTCGCGAGAGAGACCGGAGGGCCACGGGGCGACCACTCGGTGGCTCGCTAGAGTTTTGACGACCTGGAGCTTCTTCTGGGCAAAAAGACGAGGCAGATGCCTCCCTTGAGTCCTGCAAGTGACAAACAAGGCGCAGCAGGAAAACGAGGTGCAGAACCTTGTGTTTATTGGCGAAAGATAGGCGGCGTGGAGTGGTTCGCTGGAGCTCCAGAACCCCGGTGAGCTGTTCGATAATGGGTCCTAAGCTAACTAATCGATGAAGCAACAAGAAAAATGCACGAAACAGAACCTAAGATTATCAACTAACTAAACGACGAGAAAATTAACAGAATACGACCTCGAGCGGCCAAAGACCGATAGATGTAACCGCCAGGAGTGGCACTCCAGCGATGCTTGGGTAGACCCCTTATGCCTCTCCTCCGGGTGCCTGGAGCAAGGAGAACACTCCCTGTCACGAAGGCTCAATCCTAGGATACTCCGAGGTGGAAGAATCGGATAGGTGAAAAATCAACGAGCCAAAATGGTGAGCGGGAGGGTTATGTACAGAAGGGTTATGGCGCAATGTTCAAGGAGGATTTGCGATTATTGCGGTGATATTTGGGGAGATATGTGCACCCGACGTGGAGTAGGGATGATCATAGGGTAACTTTCATGAAGGGTCAACGTCACCTCGAACAATGCATCATGGCGAAAAAAATCGAGAAACAGTGACCGAAGTTGTGAATGTGTCAGAATGAAGGGGGTAGTCAACGTACAGTTGATGAACGGGCGCAAAGAACTCGATGTATCTCCCAAACCGATGGGCGAATCCACGATATGATACCTGGGCGTGTAAGCCTAGTGTACTAGCAACAAAAGTCAAGAAGGGGACTTCTCCGGGAATTTCAAAGCTTCTCAATAGGTGTAATGGGGAAAGATGCGAGCGAGAAAATTCCGAGAAGAAGGGTAGAAACTAAGATCCAGTAGTCCCAGACCTGGGGTCATGGAGTTGACCCCGGGTCAATGGATGGCGTGGCCTGATTGGGCCACGTCATCCGCAAAAAGACAAAAAGTAAATAAATGTTTTGTAAATTAAATTAAAAATAACAAATGATTTTATTAATTTTAGGTTTTAAAGTAAAAATGTTTATTAATGTTTATTATTTTATAAATTATTTTCTTATGATTTTTATTTATTTTTATGAGGTATAAAATTACAAGTTACCTTTTTTATGCTTATATAGGTATACATATCTATGTATTTTATTATTTTATTTTTATTTTGTATAGTTAATTTCTTTATTTTTATTTATTATTTTATAAATTTATAAAATATTTTTATGAACTGAAATATATTTTTATTTTATTTTTCTGATGTAATTTATATACTTAATAAAATAGGAGTATTAATTACATAGGTATGTTTATAGGTATTATACCTAGGTATCATATATATTTTATTTTTTATTCTCTTTGAGGTTTTTATTCATGTTTTAATGTACATATATATTATAGATAAGATTTACAAAATTATAAAAATATAAAATTATGAAAAATAATGAATAATAAATAAAATGAATATTTTAATCTGTACAAGTATACAATAGGGGTCCAAAACTCAACTTTCAAACCGTAGCTTTGCCGAACGCGAAACCACCTTCGTTAAATAGCTTATTTAAAATTATATCAAATTAAAGGTGATTTTGACGCGTTTCTTGTTTTTATTTGAGAGATACAGGTCTAGGAAGTTGAGATTCTGGAATCTTATTCAGATCATAACTTTTTTATCTGTACATTATTTTAGGGTGAAATCAATTTTGTATTTTTCTTTATTTAATTATCTACAACTTTTATGTACAAAGTTTCTTTATTTGAGTTATAAAAAGTGGAACCAAACATTAGGTCCCAAAATGAATAAAGAATGAATTAAATAAAAGGTATCTTCATTGTATTTTGGCCCTTATCTCCCCCTATTTTATTCCTTGTCGACCTAGTCATCGAGATGCCTAGGTCTCGGGGTTTCGGGTCATAAAATATTTACAATATTTTATTCTTTTTTTTTCTTTTCTTTATTCTATAATTTTGGCTTTAACTTAAGCTCTAAACTTTGATTTTATGAAGGTAAGTTTGATAATTAAACTTAATCCAATTTTCGTATTTTTCTTTTCTTTGTTTTTCTTTTCTGAACTTATTGCATAAGTGTTTACTAGGGACTAGCAAAGGAAAGTATAGGGGGATGATGAATCCATGTTTCATCATCTTTATTCTATCATTTTGGCCTTAAAAACCCTAGTAAACGCTTGTAAATAACGTTAATTCATGCATTTTATCATCCAAGCATTATTGTGTAAATATTGTATAAATTGTGATTTTTAGATTTTCTGGTATATCACTTTTTGGTCTTTTTGGCATTTTCAATTTTGTGGTGTTTTTGATATGTAAAGGAGGAGTGGGAGAATGTGTAGACTCGAGATTGGAGGGCAAGTGATTAGTAGAAGAGGAAGGTAGAATTGACTCTAGTTGTACAGAGTGTATGAGTTCCCTATTGTCCTCTAGGTTTTCAACATCAATTCTGCTTATCTCCTATTCTACTTCCATACTTCAGACGACAACAAATGATATCAATAGGTTATTGACATTTCTCAACCTGCCCTCATTTTATTCATGTCTCCTAACAAGTCAAAAAATATCGTCCTCCAAAAAATTCCCATGACAACTCATGGAAGAATTCAGCTCAATTTGAGTATACTGCTGAGAACTTGGGATATCATACTCAACATACCTAGACTCTATCATGCAGTTTTGAGTTGAGTATAGACCATCCGTGTGGCAGATACTGGGATACTGGTCGGGGACTTGTATAATGGATTAAATATATATGGGGGTTGTAGATATATTTCATAAGTCCACTCCCATGTTTATGTAGGTTCTCCGAATGGTTGGTCAATTTGAGCTTGATCACTAAGGTCAATCAAGTCTGGAAAATTATAAGTTACAGTCCTATCCATTCAGTGGGTTCATTTGACCAAGTTATATCTTTAGGTCATGTTAAAGTGTCAGTGTGTGAATCCTTGACCTGTCCCAACATTCATAAAGAATGAGGTCTGTTGGGGAAGATAGCTCTGCAAATCATCTACCTCAGTAATGGCTTGATCCTGGAATGGTTCTTTGATTCCAGCATTCGCTCATGAATATGGTGAGTCAACCTAGGGTGGAAGTGGATATGGAGTGTGGGCATATGATATAGGTGAGAAATGCGAAGAAGTGGGGAAGTCAGTCGAAGTTCTAACTTCACACTCGGGATGCGATGAGGAGAAGAAAGGTGGCTTTGAAGAAACCATCTCAAAGAGAGGATCCAGTTGGAAGAAATAAGAAGAGACTAAGAAGTTGGTCAGAGGTTCGACTTCATAGTTGGAATGGGATGGGGAGAAGAAATGTGTCTGAGGAGGAACCATCTCGAAGAGAGGGTTCATGGATGAGAGAGATAATGAAGAATGGTCAGTACATAAGCGGATGAGATGACATCTTCGAGACGGAATGAAAGTAGATTGAGGTGAAAACATGCAATTACACCGAAGGAAAACACACACATACAGTTAAAAAATAAATGCAAGAGCAAGCCCTAGTTTCACCAACTTAACATGATGATGGTCACAAAGGTCTGATCGTTATCTTTTCGATTATAGTTAAATGATAAGACAATCTTTTTACACAGGCACACAAGGTGAGTCACCTGACGCCCATCGTATGTTCCCACTATATCCCAATCAAAGAGACAATCAGTCCTAGCTGTCGGTTTCAATATCATGCCTCTAAGGCTAGTAGCGAGAAGATATACACCAAAACAACTCTCTAAGGTCGAAGGCAAGTGCTTGCATCTCTCAAGCCCATAAGAGTTGGACCTGGAGACTTAGGATGCATGTCCATAGATTCGGGTACTACCCTTAGTGTGTACGTCCTCACCCACTATGTGTGGAGGTAAGTACTTGCGTACAATGACGGGGTTGCTTTCCTGAATATAAAGGTTAATTTTAGTCATTTTTTGGTCAAAATTGTATTAGCAATCTTGATTTTCAGTTAGATTATCACTAAATTAAATCCGCCAAACGCAACACACCTAACGATTAGTCCCAATTTCATTTTATCCTAAGTTGTAAAACCAAGGGGAAGGGAATCGAAAAAAGCCGATGAAATGATAAAATGAATTATGCATGCCCAATTCAGAAGACTTATAGTAATCCTCACGCCCTACATGCGGGATGCAATACAATATTGATAAATTATTTATGCTAAATGCAATGCAAGCCAAAATCGCACGTGGCAATAATTTATATTAGTTTAGAAGAATGTGAATTTAATTTGACTAAAATAGAATGTCCTAAGTGCGTATTATTAAATGTGGACAGTGTGGCTCTAATTTATACAAGCACAAGCAAATGATATTTGACTTATAAAAGGCTCTAAGAGCTGCGAATGTAGGTCTAACCTATGAGCCACTCAAGTCGAGCCTCACCCTTATAAGAGAGTGAAACAAGTCTCGACACACCATAAAAATAAATGTCGAATGTACGGGTACACATGCGAGATCCCAAACGGAATCTGCTGGAAAGATGTAGTTATCTAAATTATTACAAACAATTACAAAAATCAATTAAAATATTGAAATAAAATCATAATGCTCTACACACTCTCACAACTCAACTTGATCTAAAATTTAATGCATTCTTTCAGTTGGCTTATTTCCCAGAGAAGCCTGTCTCCAATGGTCTTGACTTGCTCAGCTACCTAAGCAGTCGCTTCATTGCATCAGCTCCCTCGCACAAAAATAAGACGGTGGACATAGAGATATAGAAACTACAATAAAATAATAAAAAAATTAGGAAAATAAAAGGAGTGATAATTACAAGAAAAAGGTTGGGATCAGATTACCTAGGGGATGGAAAACCTGATGTCTAAATTCTCTAAAAATTGATCAAAGTTGTGCCTCCCCGATTATGGCACCATGTGATGAACCCTAACATACCCTAATTAATTGTTTCGAATTATTGTAGTAGTCGGGCATCTCGGATTAATCGAAAAGATCAGTTAGTTAATTTCACAATTAAAGCAAGCAATAGTATTTTCCTTAAAAACCCAAGGCCGAACTCATGGAGGCTACTATCTCCTTAGGTCAACTTATAGGAAATCTAGATGCTAGGTTTTCTAGAGGCATTTTTGTAATTTTTATGCAATTAATGATGAAATGCGATTTCGGACAAGTTTAGGACTAAAATACAATTTTAAATCAAATGAAACTACTCATCACAAGTAAATTCATTTTCTGCAACATTTGAGTTGAGCTACTCATGAAAAAATCTCCAATATCATTATTCCATCCATGTTACTCGAGTATTTTGGACTATTTTTGGACTATGGTTACTTCTAAAGAGAGAGTCAGCATTATACTATGAAGCAATAATCCTTCAAGAAGTAAAAATACTCATAAGGATGAATGCATGGATGGTTGCATTGAAAATCATAACATATGGCTTAAATGAGTAGAAATAATTCTTCAAGAAGTCAGGTTATTAAGGAAAGAGTAGAAAGCGGGCAATTGTTTTATCGAGTATATGCGCACAATTTTCGGGGTTGGGAATCTGTTTACTAATAGATTATCAACTATAGTGTTTCATAAGCATACCGTGAATGTGGATGCCAATTCAGTTAAAGATATCCAGTTTTCAGGGACTTTATTTTTTCAATGCTCGTAAATACAGACCTTTCAAGACCTTGGTATTTTCTTTTAGGCATTGGATTATTAATCTGAAGAAATAATTTTTCATTTTGTTGTCACTTTGTTATTCATCATGTTTGATCTCAATTAAGCGAATTGCTTGAAAATTGACATCGTAAGAGCACATTGCATATAATTTTCAAGCTTCATAGCCATGTTCTTGTCCATATTATTAACTCATATGGATATATGTGATCATCAAAGGTTGAGTTGTTGTGATTATAACAATGTTGCTTTGATCCTATTATTGATATAATTAGTTATTTTGATTTGGATAAATACATAAAAGCGACGGTAAAAAGGTCGAGCTCGTTCGGATATTCTAACATTACATATTTGTAAAGCTATAAAAATAGCCCAATTGGGAAACGGTTAGAACATTTAATCGGATGATGAGCTTATATGTGTATATTATGCGGTATCAGCGGAGTAACATGGCCCAATATTTTAAAAATGATCGTGCAAGAACCTCTTGAAAATTATTTTCAGAATTGATATATTTTGACTACATGAAAATATATTACGAA